>JAHIAM010002356.1:0-60468 GCA_021605205.1 Aegilops longissima | reverse complement strand
AAAACATGATGAACCGTTACCGATTATGTCAAGAGATTTAGAGATATAAAAAACCGTTGTTATAGCTTAGTGATAACCGAAAGAGACTTGGCGGATCTTGTTCTTAATTATTTAAAAACTCACATTAAAGAAAGGCAAGAAAGTTATGAGTTTTTAAACATTAACCAAGTCTTACAAAAAGCTTTGGCTCAAGAGAGTCAAAGTAAAGAGGTTCGTAGGTCTAAAATTGATCGTCCTAGAATGCATATAGTTGAATACAATGATGATAATTTGGACGATGAGGTTGATGTCTAGAATACTGAATTTGTTTGGTCCTCAAAGGCCAAACCTTATACGTGCAATGCCCTTAAGCCAGTTCGCAAGAATCATGATGAGGAGATGAAGTTTCTTCTGATATATCTAAGTGTGATGAAATATTTGATGCTCTCTTGCAAGATAAGATGCTTAGAATATCACACACCATACCGCCGTTTGATGAGCTAAAACGGCGTGCTTATTGCAAGTACCATAATTCATTTTCTCATGCGACTAAAGATTGCAATTTTTTTCAACAACATATACAATCGGCCATTAATGAAGGATGGTTGAATTTTTCTGAGATGCAAGTTGATAAACAACCCTTCTCGACAAACAACATGGACTTGGAAGGTAAGAAAATGTTAATTTCGCCTAACATAGCCAAATCTGCTAATAAAGATAATGTTGTTATTGGTGAACCCAGGAAAGGCAAGGAGGACAACAAAGTCTTGCGAAGAGAGGTTGTGCTTGATAAGCAACCCGATGGCAAGGAGATATTGAAGATCACCATCAAAAATCCTGCACTCGGGGGACAACAACAAGTACAAGAGGATACTTATGTTAAATTTATCAAGCCCAAGAACTCAGAAGCTGGCAAGTGGAAAAAGAGTGAAGCTAAGCGCAAGCGAATCAAGCCAACTTTCGATATGTTACAATAAATATATGCCAATCAAGCGTTCAGTTCTAGATCTAATTGACATCACATTCAAGACATTCAAGATCACCCAACACTACAAAAAATACACTCCGTGATGATGCGGTTTGTCACAAGATCGCTTTTTGTCATGCATGTACATCCATGACAAATTTATGATGTAATCAAGATAGTCATACCGTGTTGTCATAGAAGTGTTCCATGACATTACCAAAATTATCATCACGGAAGTGTCCACTTCCATGACGATAAATCGTGTGTCACGTATGCTTTCGCCAAGGGTGACCGACACGCGGCATCCACCGTAACGGAACGCCGTTAAGCTATCGTGTCGGGTTTTGATCCGATAACCTGTTATCAGCCCCGACCAATGGGGATTTTCCACGGTAAAATCATCATTGGCGGAGGAAACACGCGTCGGCTCATTGTTGGGACAAATGTCATCCACTCATTGGATGTATAGCGCCTATGATACGCCGACATGTGGCACGCCCAACAGAGGCCCATTCCCGTGAAAAGGCCGCCCGCTTAACTTGGTCAAAAGGTGACGGTCGCCCATGGAAAGCCTCATTAATGTACTGCTCGATATAGCCCATTTACAGCCCGCTAACCCAAGGCCCGCACGCCTTATCCGAATTAGGCCCAAGAGCGCCATCCGGCCATCCAATATGATTCCAGCCCAGATTCACTTCGCCCATGTATGGCCCATGACGCCTTTTCGCCCATATGAGGCCCTATGTAACTTTTGGCCTATTAACGCCCGTGGTGAAACTCGCCCGTAATGAACAAAGGTATCACTTTAGACCCATTAACGGCCCGGTGAAACCGCCCGTAATGAATAGTGTATCACTTTATACCCATTAAGGGCCCGTTATTCGCTTGGGCCGCTTCACCCCATGTTATCTTTTCGCCTTCTCGTAGCCCATTTATTCTGGGCTCATTTCGAGCATTCGCTTACTTACGCCCCACATCGCTATTTTCGCTAGGCCAAATTCAACCTGTGGTTACAATGCGCCCGCTTGTGGTCCGTTAATACATTGGGCCATTTTCATAGCGCCATCAACACAGCTTATTAACGATGGCCCGTTATGGTCGGCCCATGAACGGACGATTCCAACTCTAGCCCGCTTACGACCATAATGCGGCCTCGTTATTGGCCCATGTTTCGCCAATCGATCATACGCCCGTGATAAGGCCCATTGATGATACGCCCGTAGAAGGCCCATTGTTTCTACGGCCCGTAGAAGGCCCAATGTTTCACGGCCCGTAGAAGGCCCATCGCTTTCACGGCCCGTAGAAGGCCCATCGCTTCTATGGCCCGTAGGAGGCCCACCGTCACTACAAAGAATATTAGCCCATGGTTATTGTGGCCTAGTTTTAAAAATAGGTTATTGCAGCCACTAGCAAACCACGGAAAAGAATTGCAATCGACTACAAGCAAACAAATAAACAAGACAACAAGGAAATAAATAAGCAAGCAACTTACGCTAGGCTATCACGGCTATTACACATATTACATCCACGGGCATCAAAGTTCGCCACCAAAGGTAAATATAGGGAACACAAGAAAGATATAAATGCCGCAAAGAAAACAAGTCCAGAATCAAACCACTTCAAGAGTTCAAGAAACAATATCCTGGTACCCATAATGTCGGCAAGATGCTTAGCAAGCTTATTAACTTTCTCTTGTTTACGCTTAAATCCTCCAAATTTGTCATTGCACAAGAAAGTACGATCTGAATTCTGCAGGACTTCCGCAGCCCTTCGCTTCTTGCCGAAAGCATAGCCGATCGATGCCTTTCAGCTTGTAGCTGAGACTCAAGAAGTCAAGTGATTCAGCAGCGAAGTTCAAGAGCTTGTGCTAGCGGTAATCGCCAAGAATCTAACACTACATCAACGCAGGATCGTGGGGTTTTCACCGCCTACAAGATCGCTTTTATCACCTTTCTTGGAGACCAACAGGTTGTCTCACTATCTTGAACCTTATCTGCATTACTTTCTACCATTGCATAGTGGGTGCTCTTCTCCAATATTCTGCTTGCATACTACAAGAGAAACAAGCGCATACATCACAGTGTTTAGCTTGTAGTATACCAAACTCATTTTGGTAAACCTGTTCAAGAGTAAGGTGGACAGATAACAAGATGAAACAAACATATATCTATGTACTATGCTCACTGTATTGTCCATATCATTCTAGTTTATGTTCCCTAATCAAGATAGAGACACAGCTCAACTCATATATTTTAAGACACAAAGAAGATAGACAGTAATATAAGTGTGAGAAACTACACAAAGATTGGCAGCACTTGTAATGTGCATCACATGAGAACATAACTGTTTATACAACTTAAACTGAAATCAACATAGAGCAAGAAGTTAGAACAGCAATCCAGCTTAAAGAAATAGGTTTAAAACATACATGTTGCGCCATTGGAGTTTGAGTTGATCCTTCAAATTCGAAAGTAGTTGGTATGAGTAAATACAAGGATGCAACAGAAAGGATTATGGACCATAGCTACGAATCGACCTGAGAACAGCTTGCTCTTCCGCTTAAACGTGGATTTTGGGTTAGCTGTGGTGGTCTTTGTGCTTTGGGCACCGCAGAGCTTTACAAACTGCTCGTGGGGGGTACTGGGTGGACATGGTGCTTTGTCAACTATAAGCGGGTTACTATCCACCGGGTTGCAAGTTAGATGGGTTGTATCTGGTTCTCTCGCCCAAAGGTGTAAGTGTGCAACTGAAGTGTCTCGATTATGTGTGGTGGGGCTAGTTTAGGGCCAAGACAACCATGGTTCTATCTCAGATCGACGGGTAGCACTGCTTTTGTGAAGAACAGGTTTTGCTCCCTTAGATACTACCATCACCCCTCCAATTCAAATGGCTGATAAACAAGAAAAGAAATTGAACGTATGTACATTGTATGATAGATGATGGTAATTCACATATATGTTGTCTAACCAAACAGGACAGCATGACACAATTTCACATATATGATGCCTAACTAAACATGATAGCATGACACAGTTTCAGATATATGATGGATAAGTTAACAAGATATAATGGCATAATTCAACATATGATGAGAACCTAAACAGGATGACATGACAAAACTATATGATGTCTTTCTAAAATAGGTTGGGATGAAATAATCACATACATGTTGTCTAAGTATACAGGATGGCATGATATAATTGACATAATTGATTCATATACTAAGCAGCTGGCACTCGCATGTATGATCTCTAAACTAAGCAGATAGAATTCAATATTGTGCATATGATGTCTAAACTAAGCAATGCAAGACACCATATGCATCATATGATAAATATAAACATTGCAACTTAGAGCATACACCTGTGTGGGATATAGGACTGGTCATCTGCTCTCAATCCTCCTCCGAGGAGCTCCCTATAACCATCGAGATATATGCTTCAACAGTACCATTGCTCGCTCAAGACCTTGTTTTCACCTCCATTTTTCCATAACCGCTCAAATGGCTGATACACATGAAGCGTAGTTCAATATACATGATTGTCGCATAAATGGAATACGAATGAAAAAAAGATGGCATGAGATAATTCACATATATGATGCCGGCTCCATGGCGGTGCATAATTCACATATATGATAACCGGCTGAAAACATGACATTGCATAATTCACATATCCGATATAGAAAGCAAATAGGAGGCATTCACACAAAGCATGTCTAATCTAAGCAGATGGCATGGCAATGCAAGACACCATATGCATGATATGAGCAATATAACCCAGCCAAGTTAGAGCATGCACCTCGGGGAATACGACCGTCATCTCTCTCTCAATCCTCCTCCGAGGAGCTATTCAGAATCAGCAAGAAATCTGATCGACAGTAGCAATCGACCGCTCGTAAGACCTTGTTTTCACTCCGATTTTCCCATCACCGACTCAAATGGCTGATGCACAGAAGAATAGATGAATGTATAAACATTGTTGACAAATGGAATACATTATGGAAAAAATATGGCACGATACAATTCACATATACGATGACCGCTAAACAGGATGGCATTGCATGATTCACGATATGATGCCCTCGCTAAAGAAGATGGCATTGCATAATTCCTATATAGTCCTCTGTTTTAGATATTTGTCTTTTAGAGATTTCAAATGGACTACCACATACGGATGTATATAGACATATTTTAGAGTGTAGATTCACTCATTTTGTTCCGTATGTAGTCACTTGTTGAAATCTCTAAAAGACAAATATTTAGGAATGGTGGGAGTATGATATAGAAACCAAACAGTGGCATTCACACACAGCAAATCTAAACTAAGCTGATGAAATATAAGATGTATAATGTAAGCAATGCAAGGCGCCATATGCATGATATGACCAACATCAAGATGCTGTGTTAGAGCAAACACCTGTGTGGTAAACAGCATGGTCGGCTCCTTCCGAATCTCCATCTCAATGCTTATCTTCCTCTCGAATACAACTGAAATGCAGGAGAGGGGGCACTTCACCACCATGGAGCAGCGCCTCGATGACATTATATTCAAGACGCAACATTCTTCTTTTTTCTACATGTTCAAGATGATTGTGTACAATATCCTACATGCATAATAAAAAATAGTTAGATTTTGTAAGGCCTAAGGGTGCATGCAAAAATCAAGACTGGTGGTAGCAAATGAGTGGATGGATCCAAAACTAATGATAGCAGTGTAGATTATAGCTTCAGCTTAAAAGATAGACAATGGATCATCTATTGTTTGTTGCCCACCCAACATGAACCACATAGAAGACCCCAGATGAACCAGATAGTAGATGATACTATTCGCTGGTCGGCTCGATATGAGACCTATGGGCAATTCAAAACTCAAGATTGAACGATAAAGTAGCAGTAATAATAACCGATGTATAACATAAGCAAACACGAAAGATCTGTGTCCTCTCTTCCGAACTGTCTAGTCCTCGTGTTCGCTCGCTCACCGATGATGGTAATGCAGTATGTGGCTGCCGCAACGAGGAAGATGATCCGAGGCGGCGAAAGAAAGTCTGCAGGGGATATCGCTGCAGTGAACGCTTCGTCGATGGTGCACCTCGTGGGGTGGATGACGACACGGCAGGAGCAGGACATAACACACCGAAGTTTTTTTGAGGCCACCTGAAAATGAAGTAAATCTGTTAGGGCCCTTACAATTGGAGGATTCTATAAACGCAGGGACAAGAAAACACAGAATAGGATAGGAATGCACGTGCAAAAAAGAGCATTTGGAAACATAGGATTTCACCAACCTGGTGTTTGGCTCACATGAATTAGAAGAACAGAGGAATGGAGAAACAAAGTGATGCGACGAGTGTACAACCTCTTTGGCATAGCCTTGTGGACCTCGGCATCATTGGGTTGGACGTGGAGGATGGTGATGATGCTGGTGTGACTGTTGGAGGCGGGGAAGAAGATTCGAGGCCTCTGGAAACAGCGCCGAGGGTACTGCTCCGCTGTGAAGGACGGTTCCGTTGTTGGAGCAGCTCCGCTAAGGTGTACAAATGACGAGGTGAAGCATGACAAGACAGCATAACTTTAATCTGAAGTGAGACCCTAATATCATCTCAATAGATGATGTAAAATACATCACCAAAAAGTGCTAGATGTAAACGATCACCAAGCCGCCACACCGCCTCCCGACAGATGTTGTAAGTACTGTTCACTCAACTTAATCAAGAAATGAACTTCACAAATAAACTGAATTTTACCGTCAAACTGATTGAACTAGTAATGAGCATTGCAATAGATGTTTAGGGCGTTCGAGCACTAGTAGCCGAGAAGCAGTGATCTAAATCAGCAGACGCTCAAGCAGGGAACGCACTAGCGGAGAGCAAGTCGTGAAGTAGCACCGTGAGCGAGTGCTAAAGCAGCAACTCCTGTAGCTGCCGGAGGTTGTTCAACAGCAGCAGCAGCGCAAGCGAGAGCAAGAGCAGAGCAGCATCACGAGCGAAAGCAGGAGCATTGCAGCAGCGCGACCGACAGCGAGAACAGAGCCGCAGTGCGAGCAAGAGCCGGAGCAGCTGCAGCTAGTGCCGTTGTGGAAGTCGCCGCCGAGGAAGCAATGACATGGGGGAGAGACGCCGTGGATGATGTGGCCGGCGATGGCACCGTCAATGGAGACGCCATGTCTGCTCGGTATCGAGCACCGGCAGCCCCGTGAGATCGAATAAAAGATAAAATGCAGCGGTGAGCGCAGAACCTCCTTGGTGGAGCCGAGTTGGCCTTGGCTTCATCGGAGGAATTGGTGACGGTGCTGTGGTTCTGGTGGGGCAGGTCAAGACGGCGCTGTGGGGATTGAGGTGGCGCGATAGACGAGGCGAACATCGGGCAGCTCTTGGAGGTGGAGGACGGGTGGTTGATCCGCGGGACGACGAGATCGACAACGGATCCTCATCCGTGCGGTGGATGAGGGACGGCGAGCTGTTGCGTGGACGACGAGTTGGGGAAGAGTCTCCGCAAGGGCGCTGCCGGGAGGCCGACGAGGAGCATGGGATTTCAAGGGTTTTGGCGGCCTTGGTGTAAATAATGGGGGCGAAGGGGAGGGGATCCAAGCTTAGGGACGCGCTTGTCCGAAATGTAGGTGTTATTAGCGCATTTCACCGGTTTTGACACCACGATGTGGAGATTCATTTCCGCCGAGGGGTAGAAGGGGATTTCATGTCCCGCTGCGGAGCGATTTCGATGAGGAGGGAGTTCGCAAGGCCCAAACTTCGATAACAAGGCGCGGAGCGGTTGAAGAAGCGGAGTTTCAAAGAAGGTGAGACAAAAGATACTCGAGCTTGAAAATTTCGGATAACAAGGTGCGGATTCCTTGTTCGGCAGACAAACTTAACATGTAAAAAATCATACAAGACACAAGAGAGTCATGTCCCTTTACTATATTGCTATAGATGCCATTGAAAAACTACAAGAAAATGTACAAAAATCGGAGAACAAGATTACCCCGCACAAGACCAAATCGATTCGCACTTCCTCAACAACAACAAAAACAAATCAATTCCCACCAAAGAAAGAGTAATGTCCCTTTTATATGATTAGAAATGCCATGATCTCAATTTCAATTTTGAATCCATGTTATGTTGAATTCAATATATCATTAGGTGACCTTGCGGTTTATAATTGATGTAGTTGTACATTTTGATCTTCCATCATATATGAACATCTTACTCCACCATGTGAACATATATATTGTCGCTCACCATATGGACTAAATTTGAATCAATTTTCCTTATTTGAATACGATTGTTGTCAATTTATACAATAATTTAAATATTATCTTGATAACAAAAAGACATGCATATAGCAGTAATCATATTTCACTATGAACTACATGTACCATACGCTCTCCAATTCAAATATCTGTATACATTTTATGTTGAATTGGAATCATAGTACATTATTGGTCTAGGTAGCGAGATGTTCGAGATAATCTAAACCCTATTTTCATACGTATAATTTTTGGCTGAATTGGGACAAGTTTTGGTATAAGCCTCTTGCAAAACTGGAGATTCTCTCAACAAGCCTCGTGGTTCCGAGAGGGAACGTGTCACCTTTGTTTGCGAAACGATATACGCTGCCTCCCCCTGATTTTATTTACAGAGGCACCATAGAACTATATGAGTGCCCTGTTAAATTTTGGAATTATTTTGGGTTCATTTGGCCTTTTTATACATTAATTGAGTTTCTGGACTTTAATGTGCATAATCTAAATATGAATTGCATGCACATGCTCCGGCACCAAAGTGGTTTGAAAATCACATGTGTGTCCTTGGTTGAATTTCTAGGTCCCATGGAAAAATGAGAATGAAATTCAAACATCTCAAGGCCATGACTCGCCGAGAACATCGAGAAACTTAGATTTTAAATTCATGTAAATCCAAAACTCGCTGGAAATCATGAAACTTGGCATGGTGTCATGTCATGGCACTAACATGTTGTGGTAAAAATTGGGCCCATTTGAAGCTCATGGTTCTAAGAGGAACGGGCCACCTTTGAGTGTGAAACGATATACGCTGCCCCCCGCCTCTTGAGTTTCTTAACAAAGGCAACATAGAACTACATTAGTGCCATGTTAAATTTTGGAATTATTCCGGTTCGTTTGTCGCTTTTTATACATTAATTGAGTTTCTGGTCATTTAATGTGCATAAGTCAAATTTGAACTACAAGCACATGCTCGTGCACCAAAGTTGGCTGAAAATCACATTTGTGTCCTCGGTGAATTTCTAGGTCCGATGCAAGAAATGAGAATAAAATTAAAACATCTGGGCATCGTGGCTCGCCGAGAACATTGAGAAACTTGGTTTTAAAATTTTGTAAATCCAAAACACGCCTGAAAATCATGAAACTTAGCATGGATGTCATGTCATGGTACTACCATGTTGTGGTAAAAAAATGGCCGAATAGGAACAGATTTTGGTATAAGCTTCTTGCAAACCGAAGCTTCTCTCAAGAAGGCTCGTGGTTCTGAGAGGGAACGTGTCACCTTTGAGTGTGAAACGATATACGTTGTCCCCCTTGAGTTTATTTACAAAGGAGACATAGAAATACATGAGTGCCCTGTTAAATTTTGGAATTATTCCGCTTGCTTGGCCTTATTTACACATTAATTGAGTTTTTGGTCATTTAATGTGCATAATTCAAATTTGAACTATAAGCACGTGCTCCTGCGCACCAAAGTTGGTTGAAAATCACATTTGTGTCCTTGGGTGAATTTCTACTCCCATGCAAAAATGAGAATAAGATTCAAACATCCGGCATCGTGGCTCGGTCGAGAACATTGAGAAACTTGGTTTTAAAATCATGAAACTTGGCATGGTGTCATGTCATGGTAGTACCATGCCTTGGTAAAAAAATTGGCCGAATAGGAACAAATTTTGGTATAAGCTTGCAAATCGGAGCTTCTCTCAAGAAGGCTCGTGGTTCTTGAGGAATGTGTCACCTTTGTGTGCATAATTCAAATTTGAAATACAAGCACATGTTCCAAAGGCACCAAAGTTGGTTGAAAATCGCATGTGTGTCCTCGGTAAATTTCTAGGTTCCATGCAAGAAACGGGAATGAAATTCAAAATTCAAGGCCGTGGCTGGGTTGGAAACATTGAGAAACTTAGTTTTTAAATTCCTGTAAATCCAAAACACGATGAAAATAATGAATTTGGCTTGGTGCCATGACATGGCACCAATATGCTGTGGTAAATTTGCAGTCCGATTTATGGCGCATACATTAACAATCAACAAAGTCATTTTGGAACAAGTGTTGTCAATGCTACAATCGGAAACACAAGTATTATTGAAACCGTATGCTTCTACTTACTAGTACCATTTACGTGCCACCACGCTTCCCCATTTTTATTAGCTAGGAGGCGCCGTGCAGGGTAGCTATTTGAGTATGAGAGGCGGCGATCGACATCGCAAGCTGCTTATCGGGAGGAGAGCCTTGACCTCTATCTCGCCGCCCACCTCTCCCAAGGTCTCCATTAATGGTGCACGAGCCTGCTTAATGGCGTGGCTATGTCTCACTCGACTGAGATTTAAGAGAGAGAAAAGAAATCTGAAAGCACGGATCTTGATGTAAGATCCGACGGACCTATATAGCATCTATCGCGACTTATAGCAAGACCGATGAATATATAAGGACGATTTTTATTTTTTGATCAAAGAAGGGCTTGCCCTTCCGATTTTCATTATCAAAGCCACCACAATTCACAAGAAGTTCAGCACAACTCCAGCCTAACACGGTACTAAAAGCTACGCACTGATTGAAATCGCAATATCCCAAGAGGCCAACAAAGGCCAAACATCCGCTTAGAACCCAACATTTCACAACCGATGACACAATCCACATCCTAAACCGATTATTACATCAAAAGAAACCAGGAAACTCAAGGAAGCCCAAGAAGAACTAGAAGAACAACAACGCTGTGGTCGCCACAAAGAAGAGTTTTCTTCATTCCAGCTCGCAACATTGATCTTCCACAGTAAAGATAAGGACGGTTAATTGTCTTACATAATTAGAAAGATAATTAAAAGCCACATGCGGCTATGCCCAAATACACAAGGGAAAAATAAGAAGGAATACAAGGATCCGCTCATCGATCTCTACTTTCTTGATGCGTTGTCGCAGGCAGCGGAACTAGTCTCCGCGGCGAAGCGGCCATGAGTTTTTTCGTGTCCTCAAGACGCTGCTTGAGAACATCAACGGATTCTCCACCAGCCTTTGGCGCTCGCTATGAGCATGTCATTCTCGCCCATAAGTTTCTTGACGATGACGCCGGTCCTCTTCAACAAGGCACTTGTCTCCTCCTCGCTGGTCTGCACTTCGACGATCTTCTCCTCAAGCAGGTCGCGCCAGCCCGGAGCCTCTCATTGCCCTCCCTTAGTTATCGATGACGCCGTAGCCTGTTCAAACGAGGCTTACATCGCCCCGCAACCTCGCCAAGCCGGAGATCTGATCCATCGGCTATGGACGATCGCATGCATGCGCCGTAATAGCCGCCGCCGCCCGCGAGAAATTTTTCCAGGCGCGCGCGCGCGGCGGGACATCTTCGCTGCATTCGTGGCGCGGCGGGACATCTTCGCTGTCATGGGCGCTGCCGACCAGTCTGCAGATCGACGGTGCAGCGGGACCTCCGGTTGCTTCAGCGCACGGCGGACCTCTCAGGTTGCTATTTCGCTGCGGATATGTCGGTTGCTCTCGCAGCGAGGCGGACATCTCTCGTGCTTCCGCCCATGCTCGCCTCCCCGGTGGCAATCTTCGACCCAATACTCACGCTGGCCATGGCGCACGCAAGGGAAGGATGTCAATGACTTGTTTGTTTTTCCGGATGAGGAGTTGAGGAGGAATGTGCAGTCATCTTGGCATATTAGTATTTATAACCGAGTACTAATACGCTCTCGAGTGGGAAACCGCTTAGGTTGTGATCGTGTGAACAGGTTTGGAATTCAATATAGCATGGTACTAATACGCCCTAAGTGGGAAACCGCTTAGGATGTGATCAGTGAACAGGTTTGCAATTCAATATAGCGTGGAGTAATTTGAATGTGACGAGACCCAAGCTCAAAATTTATTGACGGTTCTAGTTTCAAGGCGGCACTATTCCCGGATGGAGTACTTTTTCTACTCCTCCTTTCCGGTTTTATAGGGCTTATCTCAAAATTTTAGTTTTTCCATTTTATAAGGCTCAATTTGGTTGTTCCTCAACACATGTTCAGATTCCAAGGTGCATTAAATCATTGCATGCAAGTATTAAGAGAAAATTGACCAATGCATGTACTTTATGCATGCATGCATTGCAATTAATGCATTGATAAACATAATTTTTGAGAAAAACAAGAGCATTAATTAGGTGCTTTAAACTACAAAAATATTCCACCACTCACCATAAACCGGAAAGGAGGGAGTACTGCTGTGTACGGCAATAACCGCACCGTCAGATACATATCTTACGGTTAATGGGTGTTCGACAGAATAGCTGCTGGCGCAGCTCTAGGCTAGTCCTTTTTCGCACGCATTAAACCTATCTCTCGACTTCTCGACGCACCATCGTACACCCACACAAACTTGTACTCTGAGTTTAGTAGCACGTTATACAGAAGAGAAGAGGTGCACACACGCACTCGCCCTCTCACACACGCTGCCTGTTTTTTCTCAAAAGGAGGATGATGACCCCGCCTCTACATCCGGGAGTCACACACGATCTCAGAGCTACTAATTTTAGGGGCTGTTTGGTTCTAGGCCTAGGAGTGCCACACTTTGCCATACAATGTTTGCCAAACTTGCCTAAGGTTAGTTCTTTAAAATTAGAGCCACAAGTTGGCAAGCCTAAGGGAATCTTGCCACACTTTTTGTGTGTATGTGATGGGACCATAGTGTGGCTTGCCTAAGATGTGGCTTGAACTAAACACACACCTGTTGGTCAAACTTGCCTAACCTTAGGTGTGGCAAGCTTTGGCAAACTTAGTCTCAAACCAAACAGCCCCAGTAGTGTTCTCAACCATCCGATTGGTTCTATCATGGATGTACCTATATACTAAAACATGTCTAGATACATCTATATTTTGACAAATGGAAGGCATGTATTGTGGAACTGAGGAGTGTTGTCATCAAATGGATAAAAGGGACGATCTAGAACTAAAATACGCCTACATACATCTCCTTTATCCATTTTGATGACAAGTAGCACTTCTTACCCAAAGGAACTTTATATTCAATGTATACAAAATATCCGCTCGATCGTTGGAAATTACTGATCCGATGTCAAGTAGTTGTTGCATCGCCACCAAAACCCACCATTTCTTAAGCTAAAGTAGACCAAGGTAATCCTATATTAGCATATTACTAAGATAAATGTAAGGCAATCGTCGAAACATTTAGGACGTGAGCTTGTCAATCTGAATGTGGCGGACACAAGCTTAGCCCCGCCAGCAGCTTGGGCGGAACTGCCAAGAAGGTCGGCTCTCGCACGCCGACGCCGCCGATCCTTGCTGCTTGTCACCTCCATTTCCACCTTGACGGCGCTTGTCGTGTTTTGGCTCCCTGGTGGGCCGCTCGCCCACAGCTTGGCCAAGTAGTGCGACGATGGGGACGCTTCGCCTAATGCGCATTTAATCGACACGGCGATAGGCGCGCCGATGTCGAGCACGCCACCGACCAAGAAAACACGCGCGTCCTCCTCCGCAACAGCAAGAGCCGTGGGTTCGGAAGTGGCACTTGCAGCTGGAGCACCTTGCCGATTGATCCCGTGCACGGCATGGATGCGCGGTGCCGATGTGGTGGTAGAGACGCCGCAGCGGGCCTTCAGAGCCGCAGACGGCACGGGCATTTGCAGGGCGCGAGCGACACATGCTCGTGATCGGCGAGCTTGTGGTAAGTGACGAGAGCCCACAGCCTTCGTAAGGGCACTCCACCTCACCAACGAAAGGACGGAGTCCACCGCCGTTCCGCACGCCGGCCGCCGCCGCCAAGCACTTCCGCACCGCCGCTGGTTCTCGGGCGCCGACGCTGCAGTCCGCAAGCAGCCGTGCCCTCCTTGCACCGCAGAAATCAATCCAACAAAGACATCAATCAAGAAACCTGCACCTTGCTCAATCAGCCGAACGGACGAGGTGTATTCGAACCTCATACACCGGAGGCGCCAAGGGGCGAGGCACAAGGGCAGTGGAGCACGTGAGGTCCATCGAAACCTTAGAGAGCTCCATCGCCGGGTCCTGCTCCTGTTCGGTCTGCATGATCTCGCCTCCTCGTGCACAACCATCTCTCGACTTGGGCCGGGTATTACAAAGCTATCATCACATATTTTATACTCCTCCGCTCCTAAATGTACTCCTCCGTTTGAATTACTTGTTCTGAAATGGATGTATCTAGAACTAAAATACGCCTAGATACATCCATTTTCGCGACAAGTAAGGCTAGCCATAGTGGGAGTAACATAAGTAGTATCATGCACTTGGGACTCGCAAACATGCTTATGTGGCAGGCAATTAAAGAAGAGAGAGATGGTTATAGTAACATAGGTAGATACCGTAACATAATAAATATGGTGCTACTATGTGTCATGCATGGCAATAAATGGGACCATCTATGATACTACTAATCTATGATACTATGCACTATAGAGGTACTCCCTCTGTCCCATAATGTAAGACATTTTTTGACACTACACTAGTAACGTATGCATGTTACTAGTCTAAGTTACTCCCCACTATGGCCAGCCTAATTCTGAACGGAGGGAGTAAGTCTTTATAGAGATTTCACTAGGTGGACTACATATGGAGCAAAATGAATGAATCCACACTTAAGATGCATCTATATACATCTGTATGTAATTCATAATGGAATCCCTACAAAGACTTATAATTTAGGAACGGAGGGAGTACTACTTCAAGGTGCATTAAATCAACACATGCAAGTACTATCAAAAGAAGAGTCACGGCATGCATGCATGCGTTGTAATTAATGCATCGGTAAACGCAAATTATTGAAATATATCGAAAAGCAGTGCTTTGATGTGTCGCACAACTCGCACATCAACGAAGTTTGATTATCCTCACCTCGTGGATTTAACCGCACTCGCTTTTGTTGTATGACAAAGTTGGCCACACACCGCCGGGCCCACCTGTCATACACGCAGCAGGAGCGCCCATCCTCACCCATGAGCGTGGTGGCTGGCAAGAATAGGAAAGCTGCCACACGCCTCCCTCCGCACGCTGTGGACATGAAGCAGTTCAATCGATGTCGATGGCCAAAGCGCATCAGTAGTACTCCTCCAAAGGCAGTAGTACACCATCATTGTTCGACTTCCCTAAGAGGCGAAGAGCCAAGCGCAGCCCGGACGCCATGTGGCAGTTTCATGTAGAGTAGTCTAGATAGCGTACCGTGCCTCGTAAGCTTAAAATCGCTGGGGTCGGCTCCATGCTATGTGGCCGCCTCGAAGTTTTTTATAAAATTAAAATAGTATCCTGCCCTACCACACCCCGGTGATTGTAGTTTGCACGCCATCCGGTCAAGACAGGAATATATATTTTAATTTGTTTTTTCAAAAGGATTCTCGCCTCGCGATCGTAACGATGCATACGCCACATATATTTTAATTTGTGGTGGGTAAATGTTAGAGGTTGCAGCAAATATATTGTACATCATGGGTCTTTCAGCCAAGTTTAGAGGCAAGCATGTGGGGCCAGTGCTATGATGTGTCGCACAACTTGTAGAACGAGGAGAAGCTTGATTTTACTACACGCCTTTCTCCTCGCCCATGCGCTGCTGTTTCTCGCAAACGAGGACAGGCTTTTTCTTAGGAGTACTTCTACAACAAGCTATCCGCTCTGGCCATGGTGGACGGACATGCAGCAGAAGGATTCGACATCGAGAAGCAGACTAGTAACAACATTGTTCGCCTTCTCAAGAGGCGAAGAGCCAAGCGCAAACCGAACGCTGCGCTAAGTAACATTGAGCACGATATAGCCGTGCTCTTGCATGAGGCAAAATTGCTATGTGAGCCCACTATTGTACTAGTACGCATAACTACTTGCTAGTATAGCCCTCAGAACCGTAAAGGAGTATTTGCCCTTCTAGAGATTTCAACAAGTGACTAGACTACACCGAGATGGAGTACATATGGAGCAAAATGAGTGAATCTGCACCGTAAATAAATACGCATTAGTTCTATCGCTTTCTCTCCGAGGTGCACAATATTGAGTATACCGACTAGTCTCTTTTTGACACGCATTTACGTTGTTTTTTTGACACAAGATGCACGCAAGTGCTCATATACACGCCGCATACACTCACCCCTATGAACGCACACATGCACGGCACTATCATCTTGAAATTTACGGTCACCATAGGCACCTCGTCATCGACGGGTCCATAGGTGCTTGAATGCCAAGGAGGAAGAGGGTAGCGGTTCCTGAGACGTTGAACGGTCAATGATGCATCCTCAATTACATGCAGAGGGAATTAATTGGAGAAGCAGACTAGAGCCGGCACGATGTGAATGCAACAGAGTTTGACTCTCAGATAATAAAGGTGCCCCACCACTCCAAGCCATCTACTTCCAAGTCTCTCGCAACACCGCCACTCCAATCCAAGACCAAGTGACCGAAGCCACAAGCACCTATGGAGGCGATGGACGCGAGCGGCAATGGCTGTGCTAAATCATCCATAGCGCCGCCCGCGCCCCACATCACAAGCAGCATTTCCAGACGGTGTCATGCGATCGCAGCATCATAGCCTCGCCGACACCGCTTCGCTTCTCATGGACGACATGATGGTCAACTCCATCCGCAAGTTCACCGCCCAAGAAGTGCGCGATGACCTTGCCGCATCGCTTCCAGCCCACGCCAGTGCTCCTCATTGCCTGCCACCTCATCGCCTACATGGTGACGAACTCTTTCAAGCGCCGTGGTTCTGAGGTGCCGGAGGTCCCGACGAAGAATGTGCACTCGAGGTCAAGGCCGCCGCAAGTAGCCCGCCATGCAAGAAACCGCTGACCTGCACATCCACTTCTACGAGGAAATCGCCTACATAGGACACTACAAGGCAAGTGAGGACAGAAGACGCTGGCCTTCTTCCAGCGGGCTGGAATCTTTGTACGCCATTGTTCGTAAGCACGCCGACCGCCACGAAAGCCGCTGCTACTTAGGCACTGCTCGTGGGCCGCGCCTCGAGTCGAGGAGGTGGATGTCGCCGATGGATGCATCTCTTCTTCTTGCCTCCTGTAATCAAAGACCGCATCGCCGTGGCCTTAATGTATTATTAGTATAGTATCCTCCGCTCCCAAATATAAGTCTTTATAAAGATTCCAGCAAGTGACTACTACATACGGAGCAAAATGAGTGAATCTACACTCTAAACTATGTCTTCATACATCTGTATAATGTATTCCATTTGAACTAGTATCTAAAAAGGCTTATATTTATGAACGGAGGGAGTATATGGCATTTTTTATTCCAGTCGTAATGTTTTCACTATGAGGTGGGGCCTCAGTTGAGCAAACCCACCCCACCCACCGGGCATCTGCCGAGTTTAGAATTAGAAGAGAGAAACGAGGGAGGAGAGCTAGCTGTAGCACGGAAGTTGTTGTTAGATGGGACTCGTTTTTATAGAATAAGAGTACTGAGCACTTGTGCCTCTTTTTTTTGAGGGAAAAATTAGTCATATGTCTAGTACCACTAGTTGGGTGCGTGCGACCTATAGCTGTCATCACTTTAGGTCTCCTTTTCGCATCATGCCACGCTTCACAAGACATATTTTTTCACGATTTATCCTCCTATATGTACTCCTAGGCTATTTCCACGCGCTCCCATTCACGACATGTGGGACATAGAGCATCCGGGTCGAGTGCATGCACGACTGGAGCATATGCCGGGTACTATACATTTCAGACCTCATGAATTACATGCAAACCCCCGCAGAAGAATAAATAAATCAATGAGTTACTACATGAAACCGAATTATTTTCGTGGAAACCGGAGCACGTTCATTAACTTCTGGACATAACACGCTTATAAAAATGACCGACCTAAACCAGCCTAAGGGCCTCTTTCATTTTTCCCAAAAAAGGGCCTCTTTGATTCGCATGATACCGAAAACACAGAATGGGGAAAGTATGATGGCGATGAACCGAGACGAGGAGAACTCTAGCTCGCTTAGAGGTTAGAGTTAGATTCTAACCTCGAACTAACTCTAAACCAAAGAGGTGTATGGATGGCAGGGTTAGATTGACAATAAATGCTCAATCTCAATCATTTGACTACTTTGGACCCTATTTTTAGTCGACTAAAATAAGTCCCTTGGATCCAAGCACCTCTTGGTGTGGCCGCCTTCTCGTGGCCTCCTCCCGCCACAATTGACATAAACGAACCATCTATATAAATCAAGCATGCAAAACATGATAATTTTACTTTGTCCATACAAATGAGATATCCCACTTAAACATACAAGTCGCCAATCAAGCTTCACAAAATAAAAAACACTTCATGAAACAAAGAATGAGCTAACTCATCACGGAAGTTGTTCACGATAGGGAGGGAGCCCGAGCCCTCACGCACCGAGGAGGAGCTCGCCATCGCCGCCTCGAGGAAGGCTCAGAGAGCCCAAGCCCCGAACCCCTCCGACACCGCCCTGCGAAGTTGAGGTCGACACCGCATGGGTAGCAGTGGCCGCTGTCACGACTAGGAACTTAATCTTGGGCCTCTAGAAATAATGAAAGCCTCAGAATTAAAATACCTAGAAAGGTGAACTCAATCGCTGGGCCTCTAGAAATAATGCAAGCTCAAACTGAAATACCTAGAAAGGTGAACTCAATCTTTGGGCCTCTAGAAATAATGCAAGCCTCTAAACTTAAATACCTAGAAAGGTGAACTGAATCTTTGGGCCTCTAGAAATAATGCAACTCAAACTGAAATACCTAGAAAGGTGAATCAATCTTTGGGCCTCTAGAAATAATGCAAGCTCTAAACTTAAATACCTAGAAAGGTGAACTCAATCTTTGGGCCTCTAGAAATAATGCAATCCTGAAACTGAAATACCTAGAAAGGTGAACTCAATCTTTGGGCCTCTAGAAATAATGCAAGCTCTAAAATGAAATACCTAGAAAGGTGAACTCAATCTTTGGGCCTCTAGAAATAATGCAAGCCTGAAACTCAAATAACTAGAAAGGTGAACTGAATCTTTGGGCCTCTAGAAACAATGCAAGCCTAAAATTGAAATACCTAGAAAGGTGAACTGAATCTTTGGGCCTCTACAAATAATGCAAGCCTGAAATTCAAATACCTAGAAAGGTGACCTGAATCTTTGGGCCTCTAGAAAGATTTATTACCTCCTCAAGTAGCATCAAACAATTCCATGTGTGCACCACAAATCTATAGCAAGTTTGATCAGGATATACTTTTCCAAATCAGAATTAGCGCTAGAGCAAGCAAGATCAATGATATGGCCGTGAGACAGAGAAGGAACGAACAAACTCACCCCTCTTGCGGCCTCCCTGGTAGATGCACCGCCGCCGCGCACGACAGAGGGAGAAAAACGACTGGTGAAGGGGGAGCGGGGCGACCTTCGAAGTCGAAGGAAGAGGGAGGCCGGAGGAGAGAGAGGGCGAGCGGCGCTTGGGCGGGCGGCCCTATGGGGAACAGAGAGGAGTCGTGCGATAGGGGGAGCGATCCAAAAGCAAGTGAGATTTTTTAGTTCTCTTTAGTGGGCCCGAGGATAACTAACCCAATTAGAACCTCTCCACCGGCTAGTTTTTTAGCTGGGTTAGAGCAAACTAGCTCAAACTAACCCTCTTGTTTCAATAATTTGAGGCTATTTCAACCCAAACTAGCGCTAACTCAGAATCCAAACAAAGAGGAGTGTTATCGACATGCTACAAGGTGGACCGTAGCACATTGTTTTTATGGCCATATCACCACATTGTTTTCACTGCTGGTTCACTGGCTACCGTGGTTCGCACGGCTGGTTCACTGGATGCCGTGGTTCGCACTACATCCGACTGAGTAGTACTCCTCCATTCCTAAATATAAGTCTTCGAGATATTTCATTGTGGACCACATATGGAAGTATATAGATGCATTTTATGTGTAGATTCACCATTTTCTCCGTATGTGGTCCATAGTGAAATCTCTCCAAAGACTTATATTTAGGAACGGAGGGAGTAGTATATATACCGTGATCATTCTTGCTCCTTCTTACTACTCCGACATGTGGGAGAGTCAACATCCGGTCGACGGTCATGCACCGATTAGAGTGCGGAACGGAAGGGGGCATCACCCCGGTCGAGCGCCAGAATTCATGACTATAGTGAGTGGTCATATCACAAGTCTTTCCAGCAAGAACGCCAAAAACGCACAGCCCCACTCGCCACCCCGCCTCACCACAAACCGCCACCCAAAAACTGCCACAGATTACCCGAAAAGCCCCGCCTCAACTTTTAACTACGTGAAAATAGTTCGAGCTTGTTCGTTCTATATAAATATAGTACTTACTATATGTTTATTCACCCGTGGGTTGTTCAATGAATGGTTGGGGGAGCACAGTGAATAATATTATTTTCGTCTGGGTTTATTGGTCCTTATTATTGGCAGGCAAATTTTGACCATAGATTAAACTAAGAAAATGTTCACGCATGTCACCAAACATTATATTTTTCAAAACTATGTTCAAATATGAATCCAACGAGATAATTTTTCTTGACATGCATTAACATTTTTTTAGTTAAATCTTTAGTCAAAATTTGGCACAAACTATAAAAGGGACCTATAAACCAGACGGAGGTAGTACTGTAGTAGTAAGTAGGAGTCGAGAGTAGTCACCTTAAATAGAGAGTTTTTTTTTAATGCCACGCACACAAATTGAAACGCTTGTTGTGGAGAGAAAAAGATAATCACTCCACTATATATGGACGCAGGGGCCTGAGCGCTTGCTTTACTAGGGTTGCTCTCTTCATTCTCTCATCCTCTCCGGATATAAACAAGATAGCGGTAGCGACATTGTCTCTCTGCTCACCGCTGGTCACAGATCCGGCCGGATCCCTTCGGTCGGTGTGTGTAGAGGACTGCAAGGTGCACACGTTCACGCGGTCATCACCGCCGAGGGAGGAAACCCACAGCTGCCGGAGGGGCCCGATCCTCCGCCTGCAGCTGCTTCTCTCGACACACTGCCTGGAGGTCCTCCCGACCCTTCTTCCTCCCCGCCAGATTGTCCGCAGATCCGACCTGCCGCCGACATCCCGCGACTGTCAGTATAAGTTCTTCGAAGCTGCCTTGCTTTCACCGCCCCAGCTCCCCACGTGTTCCGCATGTGCATCTTTTTCTACTCCCATCACTCTTCCAAAGCCACCTAAATTTTTAGTATTATTAGAGGTAAAGCTACTTCATGCATTTGAACCTAGGGCTTTGTTCAAACAATAAAGAAAGGGGGGAAAGTTGTAGCATGAATATAGGACTTGATTCAAAGAGGAAATAATATGGTGAAAGTAGTAGAGACCGGATACCCAACCGGTCTCTTGGTTGAAAAGGGAAATAATGGGAAAACGCAGACAAACCGGATAATGAACACATCTATTATTGGTTGAAAAAGGATAGAAAGTGGCACTGTGGACAAGTCAACAGAGTATGTCCAGACTAGATTTGCTGCCATCACATAGTAAAAGGTCTCCGTGATTAGATTTATCGCCTCACATAGTAAAAGGTCTCGTGATTAGATTTTCTGCCTCACATAGTAAAAGGTCTCGTGATTAGATTTGCTGCCCTCACATAGTAAAAGGTCTCGTGGATTAGATTTGCTGCCTCACATAGTAAAAGGTCTCCGTGATTAGATTTGCTGCCCTCACATAGTAAAAGGTCTCTGTGATTAGGTTTGCTGCCTCACCACTTTATGCCTCCTTGTAGGTACATTGTGCCGATGCGCCCACCGTCGCATGTCCTTATACCAACCTTTTGCCCTTGTTAATGTAAGGGCGCATGTAAATGAAGTGATCACACTGTTACCTTAGGGACATGTCTAACCAAGGTTATTGTTAATCTAATGCCTCCAAAGGATAAGATGCAATTAAACTGTGCTACAAATGGCACTCCCGCTGTTTTCCCAAAGATGATAAGTAAGTTGCTTTTACGCTGAGTGTCCTGTGTCCCCATGGTCCCATGCCCTTAAACCAACTCTTTAGCTGCTGTTGATTTATCGTGTCTCGTAAACAAGTAATGCCACCATTAAAGTAATCCCATATCTGAGGAATCTCATTGTTGATCGTAATGCTTCGTAACATGAAGCATTGCCGACGCTTTTAAAATTTCTACCGTCCTTGCGTGATTGCCATGAACATAATTAAGATGCTTCTTTTCATTTTGTATATGTTTCATATATTCTTATTGACCAAAGAATCGCTTACTTTCTATCATTTTGTGCAGATAGGGATATCCATTTCACCTTGTTGCTATTGTGACCTTTTGGTGAACTGCACAAAACACTTTTTTGAATGAGTGTCTTGTGCAGTTCAACTAAAATGTCACGTGGCAACATCTCTCAATTTTGGTGGAACTGCACAAAATGGTGATTGGAGTTTCCAAAATCTCCGCCAAGTTCTCATTGTAATCTCGCAACATTTTATTATCCTTTGCAAGATGGAGCCACATCGTCACCGTAATGGCACTTTATTTTAGTGGAACTGCACAAAAGGATAAGAAAATTATAGTTGCACCTTACATGAGCCGGACAGCCAACCTTAATGTTCCTCAATTTTAGTGCAACTACTAAAGAAGAACCTGCCAGCTCACAAGAGCAAGTACTTCTTGCTAGCTGAATGATGAAATCTTTGCTTCATTTCGTGAACCAGAGAAAAGGTGCATGAATTGAATCATGGAACTCCGTGCACCTCTCATCCTAGTGGAGCTGGAGGTTGAGTTCAAGGAGGCCGCTATTAAAGCGAAATCATGCTCTCCTGTCTCCTTGTTTGTGTTGTGCAAACATGTTGTGCAAGCGGGAATACTCAACTACAGATGTTGTGACGATCAAGAGCATTCGCCAAGTTCTTCGATTGTATGACATGGCTAGCCAAGATGGATTTAATCCCGATATTCACTTTATCAAAACGCCTAATGGGTTGGTTCTGAATCTTGCAAGCTGGGAATCAATGAGATGTGTAGGCATCTTTGTTGTACTTATTATTTGAATCTTATTTGTTGGTTCTGAATCTTGCAAGTCGGGAATCAATGAGATGTGTAGGCATCTTTGTTGTACTTATTATTTGGATCTTATTTGTTGGTTCTGAATCTTGCAAGTGGGAAACACGGCATGATGATGCAGAGGACAGCAACCATAACAAACAGTTCAAACTTGGTAGTATTATCTTTGTGAAAGTACGACAAATGTGCTGATCGTAAAGGCCCCGAGAATAATAATTCTAATTGTTGTGCATGTTGATCCTGTGGCACCGATAGAACGAGCCAATGCATTGCTAGTTTTAAGTATAAATTTCTATTAAAGCTAATTAAATTTAAGTAAAGTGACCACTAACTCCTCGTTATTACAAGACAAATACAGACTGCTCAGAACCGACGGTGGCCGAGTAGGTTTTTAATGAAGGCGCTTGAATGCGCCGAGGGTGCATCTTCCGACGGGCGCAGCGGACGGGAGGGTAGTAATCGTTGTCGTCAGACACACTCAGCCATCGTTGAATCCAGTTCCCAAGAGCTGAAAACGAATCGCCGCCGCCGCCACACACTCGCTCACCAAGAGACTCCAATGGCGATCCGAGGGTGAGCCTCGCTGGATATGTACTTCAGCAAGGAGTTAGTTCGCTGCTCAGTCCTATGGCTGCACCAAGTTGAATGTGATGTACACCAACGACACGGACTCGTGAAGCTCGCCGCCTCAGCCCTATGGCTGCACCAGGTTCGAGCATTCACCGCTTTCATCGGCAGCGCCGATCGCACCTTCGCCACGGTGGAGAGAAGGAAGAACGCGACGATTCGCCATCCGGTGCAACAAGCTTGTCGACATCCGTATAATACAAGATCATCAAGAACGGCGTGAGAAGGACTCGGGTTGACCTCGCCGAGACCATCATCGACCCTCGACACGCCAACATGAAAGAAGACGACCAACACGTGGAGGTACCTCTGAATCTAGCCTACATAACCTACACGGCCAAGGACGATACGCATGCTACGACATGTACAGCAGATCTTGGACATGAGGGCGGTTCGCTTCCAGAATCAAGAGTACACGGACAGCCACAGCCCATGATCAAGCTGCTGTGAAGGTCTAGATGTTGTATTTTATCTGCTTTATAAGCACCTTTATCATCCGAGTGTTTCATGCATTAGCCTATGTGTCGTAATTATCTGTTTTGTCCAAATATTTCTTTTAAGAACCCATTAACCTGATTGCTTTTTTAGTGGCTATTTGCTTATGTATGTAAACTAGTTCACTTGTCCGTAAAAAACTAGTTCACTCGCCGCCGTGCTTTGAATCTCCTTCCTTCCAACATATTCTCTCCTCGTGGACCTAGCAGGTCTCTAAATTTTCTCCCAGTTTCTTTTTCGATGTAAACTGAGTTTCCTCCCAGTACTTTCCCCTAGAACCAACTCAACTGTCCCACGTCTAGCCTAAAAAATAATAATACCCCAAGTACTATTAATGTTGGAGAACGTAGTAATTTCAAAAAAAATCCTACGCACACGCAAGATCATGGTGATGCATAGCAACGAGAGGGGGAGTGTATCTTCATACCCTTGAAGATCGCTAAGCGGAAGCGTTTATCAACGCGGTTGATGTAGTCATATGTCTTCACGATCCGACCGATCCAAGTACCAAACGACGGCACCTCCGAAGTTCTCGCACACGCTCAGCTCGATGACGCCCTCGCCTTTCTCGATCCAAAGAAGACGGCAAAGTAGTAGATGAGTTCGCAGCACGACGGCGTGGTCAAGGTGTTGGTGAAGAACACCCGCAGGCTTCGCCAAGCACTACGGAAACTATGACGGAGGATAAACTAGAGGGGACGGGGTTGCCGCACACGGCTTGGTGTTTCTTGATGTGTCTTGGGTGCTAGCCCTACCCTCTATTTATATGTTGATCCCTTGGGTCGAAACTTGAGTAAAAGCTTCTCAAAGTCGGTTTCACCCGAAGGCAAGAGTCCTTCTCGACTCTGTATTAGACGCCAGGTTCCCGTGTCACCCCTAGATGCCGTGGTTCCCGGCGATAGCTCGTCTCCGCAAAACTTCCTTTGCACTTTCCAAAAGCCTCGTGGGCTTTCCTCTTGGCCCCGATAAAGTGTTCTCGTGCCCAAACATTTCGGGAAACATCCGAACCCCTTCCGTGAATTCGAACCCTTCCGAGATCAAACACTACTATCCACATATCAATCTTTACTCCGACCATTCCGAGCTCCTCGTCATATCTGTGATCTCATCCAAAACTCCAACAACATTCGATCACCAACATACATAACTCATATAATACTATATCGCCAACTAAACGTTAAGCAGAGACCTTACGGGTTCGAGAACTATGTAGACATGACCGAGACACGCCTCCGTCAATAACCAATAGCGGGACCTAGATGCCCATATTGGCTCCTACATATTCTACGAAGATCTTTATCGGTCAAACCGCATAACAACATAATGTTGTTCCTTTTATCATCAAGATGTTACTTGCCGGAGATTCGATCGTCGGTATCTCAATATCTAGTTCAATCTCGTTACCGGCAAGTCTCTTTACTCGTTATGTAATGCATCATTCCGTAACTACCTCATTAGCTACATTGCTTGCAAGGCTTATAGTGATGTGCATTACCGAGAGGGCCCAGAGTACCTCTCCGACAATCGCAATGACAAATCCTAATATCAAAATACGTCAACTCAACAAGTACCTTTGGAGACACCTGTAGAGCACCTTTATAATCACCCAGCTTACGCTAGACGCTTGGTAGCACACAAAGTGTTCCTCCGTAAACGGAGTTACATAATCTCATAGTCATAGGAACATGTATAAGTCATGAAGAAAGCAATAGCAACATACTAAACGATCAAGTGCTAAGCTAACGGAATGGTCAGTCAATCACATCATTCTCCTAATGATGTGATCCCGTTAATCAAATGACAACCCATGTCTATGGCTAGGAAACATAACCATCTTTGATCAACGAGCTAGTCTAGTAGAGGCATACTAGTGACACTGCTTGTCTATATATTCACACATGTATCATGTTTCCGTTAATACAATTCTAGCATGAATAATAAACATTTATCATGAAATAAGGAAATAAATAATAACTTTATTATTGCCTCTAGGGCATATTTCCTTCAGTCTCCCACTTGCACTAGAGTCAATAATCTAGTTGACATTGCCATGTGATTTAACACCAATAATTCACATCACCATGTGATTAGCACCCATAGTTCACATCGTCATGTGACCAACACCCAAAGGGTTTACTAGAGTCAATAATCTAGATCACATCGCTATGTGATTAACACCCAAAGAGTACTAAGGTGTGATCATGTTTTGCTTGTGAGATAATTTTAGTCAACGGGTCTGTCACATTCAGATCCGCAAGTATTTTGCAAATTTCTATGTCTACAATGCTCTGCACGTAGCTACTCTAGCTAATTGCTCCTACTTTCAATATGTGTCCAGACCGAGACTTAGAGTCATCTAGATTAATGTCAAAACTTGCATCGACGTAACCCTTTACGATGAACCTTTTTTCACTTACATAATCGAGAAAAATATCCTTATTCCACTAAGGATAATTTTACCCGCTGTCCATTGATCTACTCATAGATCACTATTGCACTCCCCTGCCAAACTCAGTGGTAGGGTATGCAATAGATCTGGTACATAGCATGGCATACTTTATAGAACCTATGGCTGAGGCATAGGGAATGACTTTCATTCTCTTTCTATCTTCTACCGTGGTCGGGCTTTGAGTCTTACTCAATTTCACACCTTTGCAACACAGGCAAGAACTCTTTCTTTGATTGTTCCATTTTGAACTACTTCAAAATCTTGACAAGGTATGTACTTTTGAAAAACTTATCGCCGCCTTGATCTATCTCAATAGATCTTGATGCTCAACGTAAGTAGCTTTACCGAGGTCTTTCTTTAAAGAACTCCTTTCAAATACTCCTTTATGCTTTCCGTAAAAATTTCAGATCATTTCCGATCAACAATATGTTACTCACATATATTTATCGTAAAGGCGGTAGTGCTCCCACTCACTTTATTGTAAATACAGGCTACACCGCAAGTCTGTATAAAACTATATGCTTTGATCAACTTATCAAAGCGTATATTCCAACTCTCAGATGCTTGCACCAGTCCATAGATGGATCGCTAGAGCTTGCACATTTTGTTAGCACCTTTAGGATTGACAAAACCTTCTGGTTTCATCCTATACAACTCTTCTTTAAGTAAAACCATTAAGGAATGCAGTTTTGACATCCATTTGCCAGATTTCATAAAATGTGGTAATTGCTAACATGATTCGGACAGACTTAAGCATAGATACGAGTGAGAAACTCTCATCGTAGTCAACACTTTGAACTTGTCGAAAACCTTTATGCATAATTCTAGCTTTGTAGATAGTAACACTACTATCATCGCTCATCTTCCTATTGAAGATCCATTTAATCTCAATGGCTCGCCGATCATTGGGCAAGTCAATCAAAGTCCATACTTTGTTCTCATACATGGATCTCATCTCGATTTCATGGCCTTAAGCCATTTTATGAATCTGGCTCATCATTGCTTCCTCATAGTTTGTAGGTTTATCATGGTCTAGTAACATGACTTCCGAACAGGATTACCGCATCACTCAAAAGCGGATCTGTACTTTGGAAGACCTACGAGGTTTTGTAGTAACTTAATCTAAAGTTTCATGATCATCATCATTAGCTTCCTCACTAATTGGTGTAGGAATCACTGGAACTAATTTCTGTGATGAACTACTTTCCAATTCGGGAGAAGGTACAAATTACCTTATCAAGCTCTACTTTCCTCCCACTCACTTCTTTCGAGAGAAACTCCTTCTCTATAAAGGATCCATCTTAGCAACGAATATCTTGCCTTCGGATCTGTGATAGAAGGTGTACCCAACAGTTTCCTTTGGGTATTCTATGAAGACGCACTTCTCTGATTTGGGTTCGAGCTTATCAGATTGAAACTTTTTCACATAAGCATTGCAACTCCAAACTTTAAGAAACGATACTTAGGTTTATTGCTAAACCATAGTTCATACAGTGTCGTCTCAACGGATTTTGATGGTGCCCTATTTAAAGTGAATGCAGCTGTCTCTAATTCATAATCCCAAAACGATAGTGGTAAATCGATAAGATACATCATAGATCGCACCATATCCAATAAAGTGCGGTTATGACGTTCGGACACACCGTTACGCTTTGGTGTTCCAGGTGGCATGAGTTTGTGAAACTATTCCACATTATTTTAACTGAAGGCAAAAATCGTAACTCAAATATTCATCTCCACGATCAGATCGCAGAAACTTTATTTTCTTGTTATGATGATTTTCCACTTCACTCTGAAATTCTTTGAACCTTTCAACTATTTCAGACTTTATGTTTCATCAAGTAGATATACCCATATCTGCTCAAATCATCTGTGAAGGTGAGAAAATAACGATACCCGCCACGAGCCTTAATACTCATTGGTCTGCATACATCAGTATGTATTATTTCCAACAAGTCAGTAGCTCGTTCCATTGTTCTGGAGAACGGAGTTTTAGTCATCTTGCCCAAAAAGCATGGTTCGCAAGCATCAAATGATTCATAACCAAGTGATTCCGAAAATACATCTTTCATGGAGTTTCTTCATGCGCTTTACACTGATATGACCCAAACGGCAGTGCCGCAAATAAGTTGCACTATCATTATTAACTTTGCATCTTTTGGCATCAATATTATGAATATGTGTATCACTACGATCGAGATCCAACAAACTATTTTCATTGGGTGTATGACCATTGAAGTTTTATTCGTAAACAGTAACAACAATTATTCTCTCGACTTCAAATGAATAAACGATTGCAATAAACATGATCAAATCATATTCATGCTCAACGCAAACGCCAAATAACATTTATTTAGGTTTAACACTAATCCCGAAGTATAGGGAGTGTGTGATGATGATCATATCAATCTTGGAACTATTTCCAACACTCATCGTCACTTCCCTCAACTAGTCTCTGCTTATTATATAACTCCTGTTTTGAGTTACTAATCTTAGCAACCTAACAAGTATCAAATACTGGGGCTACTATAAACACTAGTAAGGCACACATCAATAACATGTATATCAAATATACCCTTGTTCACTTTGCCATCCTTCTTATCCACCAAATATTCGTGGCATTTCCACTTCCAAAGGACCATTTCTTTGCAGGTAAGCACTCGGGCCAGGATTTGGTCCAGCTTTGAGCTTCTTCAAGGAGTGACAACTTGCTTGTCATTCTATTTGAAGTTCCCTAAACTAGTGGTCTTGTCAATCATCAACACTTGATGCTCTTTTCTTGATTTCTACCTTCGTTGATTTCAACATCGCCAAGAGCTCGAATCGCCATCATCCTTTGCATACTATAGTTCATCACGGTTCTACTAACTTCGTGATGGTGACTAGAGAACTCTGTCAATCACTATCTTATCTCGAAGATTAACTCCCACTTGATTCAAGCGATTGTAGTACCTGCATAATCTGAGCACATGCTCACTAGTTGAGCGATTCTCTTCCATCTTTTAGCTATAGAACTTGTTGGAAATTTCATATCTCTTAACTCGGTATTTGCTTGAAATATTAACTTCAACTCCTGGTACATCTCATATGATCCATGACGCTCAAAACGCCTTTGAAGTCCCGATTCTAAGCCGCTACATGGTGCACTAAACTATCAAGTAGTCATCATTTTGAGCTACCCAAACGCTCATAACGTATGCATCCGCTCCTGCAATAGGTCCATCACCTAGCGTGCATCAAGGACATAATTCTTCAGGCAGCAATGAGGACAATCCTCGATCACGGATCCAATCCGCATCATTGCTACTAATATTTTTCAACACAGTTTTCTAGGAACATATCAAAATAAACATATGAAAGCAACAACGCGAGCTATTGATCTACAACATAATTTGCAAAATACTACCAGGACTAAGTTCATGATAAATATAAGTTCAATTAATCATATTACTTAAGAACTCCCACTTAGATAGACATCTCTAGTCATCTAAGTGATCACGTGATCCAAATCAACTAAACCATGTCCCATCATCACGTGAGATGGAGTAGTTTTCAATGGTGAACATCACTATGTTGATCATATCTACTATATGATTCACGCCGACCTTTCGGTCTCCGTGTTCCGAGGCCATATCTCGCATATGCTAGGTTCGCAAGTTTAACCTGAGTATTCTGCGGTGCAAAACTGGCTTGCACTCGCTGTAGATGGACGAGAGCTTATCACACCCAATCATCACGCGGTGTCCGGGCACGATTTAACTTTGGCAACGGTGCATACCAGGGAGAACACTTTATCTTGAAATTTAGTGAGAGATCATCTTATAATGCTACCGCCAATCAAAGCAAGATAAGATGCATAAAAGATAAACATCACATGCAATCAATATAAGTGATATGATATGGCCATCATCATCTTGTGCCTGTGATCACCATCTCCAAGTACCATCATGATCACCATCGCCACCGACGCCGACACCTTGATCTCCATCGAGAATCATTGTCGCCTCGCCAACTATTGCTTCTACGACTATCGCTACCTCTTAGTGATAAAGTAAAGCAATTATCACATTGCATTGCATACAATAAAGCGACAACCATATGGTTCTCGCCAGCTTGTCGATAACTCGTTACAAAACCATGATCATCTCATACAATAAAATATAGCATCACATCTTGACCATATCACATCACAACATGCCTTGCAAAACAAGTTAGACGCCCTCTACTTTGTTGTTGCAAGTTTTACGTGGCTGCTACGGGCTGAGCAAGAACCGTTTACCACGCATCAAAACCACAATGATAGTTCGCAAGTTAGTGATGTTTTAACCTTCGCAAGGACCGGCGAGCTACACTCGGTTCAACTGAAGTTGGAGAAACCGACACCCGCCAGCCAATTGTGTGCAAAGCACGCCGGAGAACCAGTCTCGTGAAGCGCACGCGTAATGTCGGTCCGAGCCGCTTCATCCAACAATACCGCCAACCAAAGTATGACATGCGGTAAGCAAGATGACTTGTATCGCCCACAACTCACTTGTGTTCTACTCGCATATAACATCTACGCATAAAACCTAGCCTCGATGCCACTGTTGGGGAATGTAGTAATTTCAAAAATTCCTACGCACACGCAAGATCATGGTGATGCATAGCAACGAGAGGGGAGTGTATCTTCATACCCTTGAAGATCGCTAAGCGGAAGCGCTTATCAACGCTGTTGATGTAGTCGACGCCTTCACGATCCAACCGATCCAAGTACCGAACGCACGGCACCTCCGAAGTTTTGCACACGCTCAGCTCGATGGCGCCCTCGCCTTCTCGATCCAAAGAAGACGGGCGTAAGTAGTAGATGAGTTCCGCAGCACGACAGCTGCAGGACTGTGTTCGTGAAGAACACCTCCGCAGGCTTCGCCTAAGCACTACAGTAAACTATGACGGAGGATAAACTAGAGGGACGGGGTTGCCATCACACGGCTTGGTGTTTCTTGATGTGTCTTGGGTGCTAGCCCTACCTCTATTTATATGTTGAGCCTTGGGGTCGAAACTTGGAGTAAAAGCTTCCTCAAAGTCAGTTTCACTCAAAGGCAAGAGTCCTTCTCGACCTGTGGCTAGACGCCAGGTTCCCGTGTTCATTTCTAGACGCCAGGTTCCCGCGCCTAGCTCGGTCTCGCAAAACTTCCTTTGCACTTTCCAAAAGCCTCGTGGGCTTTCCCTTGGCCCAGATAAAGTGTTCTCATGCCCAAACATTTCGAAACATCCAAACCCTTCCGTGAATTCGAACCCTTCCGAGATCAAACACTACTATCCACATATCAATCTTTACTTCCGACCATTCCGGAGTTCCTCGTCATATCTGTGATCTCATCCAAAACTCCAACAACATTCGTCACCAACATACATAACTCATATAATACTATATCGCAATGAAAAGTTGCGCAGGACCCTATGGGTTCGAGAACTATGTAGACATGACCGAGACACGTCTCCGGTCAATAACCAATAGCGGGACCTAGATGCCCATATTGGCTCCCACATATTCTACGAAGATCTTTATCGGTCAAACCGCATAACAACATACGTTGTTCCCTTTATCATCGGTATGTTACTTGCCGGAGATTCGATCGTCGGTATCTCAATATCTAGTTCAATCTCGTTACCGGCAAGTCTCTTTACTCATTATGTAATGCATCATTCCGTAACTAACTCATTAGCTACATTGCTTGCAAGGCTTATAGTGATGTGCATTACCGAGAGGGCCCAGAGATACCTCTCCGACAATCGCAGGACAAATCCTAATCTCAAATACGCCAACTCAACAAGTACCTTTGGAGACACCAGAGCACCTTTATAATCACCCAGCTACATTGTGACGCTTTGGTAGCACACAAAGTGTTCCTCCGTAAACGGGATTTACATAATCTCATAGTCATAGGAACATGTATAAGTCATGAAGAAAGCAATAGCAACATATACTAAACGATCAAGTGCTAAGCTAACGGAATGGGTGAGGTCAATCACATCATTCTCCTAATGATGTGATCCCGTTAATCAAATGACAACCCATGTCTATGGCTAGGAAACATAACCATCTTTGATCAACGAGCTAGTCTAGTAGAGGCATACTAGTGACACTCTCTTTGTCTATATATTCACACATGTATTATGTTTCCGGTTAATACAATTCTAGCATGAATAATAAACATTTATCATGAAATAAGGAAATAAATAATAACTTTATTATTGCCTCTAGGCATATTTCCTTCAATTAACTCATCAAATTAAATGATATTTTATTTTGTAAGTTGAAAGTTCTTACAAAATAATAATAATAATTGTTTATATATAACTTGCCAAGTTAATTCCTAGTGATTATGCATATGAGCTTGTAAAGATTTTACCGACGCAATCACGTGTTTATGTTTTTATAATATTTCTCCGCCTAGCCCAATATGATATTTTCACCCAGCCCAGCAAGTCCGCTGGATTTCGAGAAAATGCAAATGGATTTAAACGGGTTGCATAGATGCTACATCATTGTTTCACCCAGCCCACCAAATGGACTAAAAACAAATGGATCTGGCCGACATGTGTGCCAAGAGGTCGGGTTTAAGAAGGCGTTGATTTACATCCAATGGTCGGCATTCTTCTTCAATCTCTCGCTTCTTCCCCGAAGGCTGCCGGAACCGCTCGCTTCCAGCCTTTCTTCGCGGCCCAATAGCGAGTTTTGCGCCTCAACAAACGCTGCCCCGCCGACCGCCAGCCATCCTCCACTCCGCACTCCTGTTATTCTTCGCCGAGTGTAGGCCCACCCCGCACCAACCAGTCAAGTTTCCCACCTTCCATCTACGATCGACCGCCGCCTTTCCCATCTCCGGTCATTCCAGGCCTGGGTTTTGTTGCCGCCCACCGCTTCTTTAAGAGCCAGCCGGGCGTGGTCAACATACGAGAGTCATCGAAGAGGATTGTACGTGGAGAGCTCGACGGCTGGGACCCACGAGGTCCATGGTCGCACGCAAGGAAAGTTCTCCTTATTACGCGACCAGACGCAGAATCAGACGGGAAGGGCTTCAGATTTCGTGAAAAACATCCCTCATACGACAGTCGGACCCACCAGCTATATCTTCGCACGCAAGGAAGTGCCTCCTTATTACGCACTGTAAAATGAATACCCCTCGCTAGTTGGGACCCACCATAGTGGGTGGCTGACTTAGGGCCTACTAAGTTGACTAGGACGGAGGGCTTTGTCAACTTAGTCAATATGAACGATTCTAGGTCCAAAGGACTGCACGATGTCCATCCAACGGCCATAGTGCTTCTTCAACCTCTCGTCTTCTTGCTCCACCGCCAAAGCAGCGCCGATCGCATCACAGTGATCCGCTCTCTCGTGGCCGGGCCAGATGCCGCTGGAGGCCTCACCGCCCCTACTACTCCCACCGCTGGCCTGTGGTATCCTCTACTCACCCACACCCCTCGTTATTCTCATGGCGACAAGAGCCTCACGCCGCAGCCAACCAGTGAACCTCAGATTCTCCGCCGCAGGCATCCACCGCTGCCTTTCCCCGGCTCCGCCGTCCCCTTCCTAGGCTCGCCATCGCCCACCGCTTTGGTGCTCTCGGCGCCAAGCGTGGTCAATGTGGTCAACGAATCGACTTCCATCGAAGAGTATCAGATGTGGAGAGGCCGATAATCGGGTCCAAGGCCACAGCCCAGCTTTTTTTGTGATTTGCCAAGTCGCTTTGTCGCTTGTTGGGCTGCAAATCTTTCAAGACGAGGAGAGCTTCATCTCGCTGGCCGAGAAAATGGCCTATCAAGAATGAGAAATGGGTTGTACATTTTAAAACACATCAAACCGATAATTAGTTTCAAATATCTTTTTTCATTTCGAGATTTTAAATTACATTAATTTTTATGCGTGAGAATTTGTTGGATTTTATATTGATATACATTTATTTTAAAATCAGTTTGAATGTGAGTCAAATTTCGGATTAAAACAGTTCGACCACACCAAATATGAAAATTTTCATATAATTTTTAACCGTGGCCACAATATGGGTTGTAATGCTAACAAAAAGAATATGGGCTTCCAAAAACCTTAAGAATTAGCAAATGGGTTGTAAATTATTAGAAATAATGGCAGATGGGTTGTATGCTGTTTTCCACAGATTTAAGGCTTTCCTAAAAAGGTTGACGACAAGCAAAGGATCGTTGGATGTCCATCCAACGGCCGTCAGGCTTCATCAATCTCGCTTTTCCCCGCTTCCAAACCAAACAAGCGCCAAGGGACTGCTCTGCTTCCTCCTCCTCAAGGCCGATCAGGTTGCCACAGGCCTCACCGCCCCATCAGATTCCCATCGCTGGCCTAGCCATCCCTCTACACACCCACACCTGCTGTTATTCTCCGGCGATGGCAGACGAACCAAGAAACCCTCAGACAACAGATTCTCCGCTGCATATGTAAACAACTACCGAAGTCTTCCCCGCCTTCGTGTCGCTCCTTCCTAGGCCTCGCCACGTCCACCCACGGGAGAGGCCGACACTGGGTCCACGGCCGCACACAAGGAAATGCCTCCTTATTACGCCAGAAATAATGATTCCTCCACCGACATCGTGGACCCACCGAAGGGCCTCAGATTTCGCGAAAAAACGTTATCATTACCGACACTGGACCCACCAGCTATATCTTCGCACGCAAGGAAGTGCCTCCTTATTATGCACAAAAATGAATACTCCCCGTTAGCTGGGACCCAAAGATATCGGGCAGGATTGACTTAGGGCCTACTAAGTTGACGGGACGGAGGGCTTTGTCAACTTAGTCAATATGCATGATTCTAGCTCCAAAGGACTGACGATGTCCATCCGACGGTCGAGTGCTTCTTCAACCTCTCGTCTTCTTGCTCCACCGCCAAACCAGCGCCGGTCGTGCCTCGTGCTCCTTCCTCCCGTGGGTCGGTTGCGATGCGGCGGAGGCCTCACCGCCTCTACTACTCCCACCGCTGGCCAGGCCATCCTCTACTCACCCACACCCCCGTTATTCTACGGCGACGGCAGCCTCACACCGCAGCCGAACCGTTGAACCTCAGATTTTCACGCTGCGGCATCCATCGCCGCTTTTTCCCCTGCTCGCTCCGCCCCTTCCTAGGCCTCACTGTCCGCCCACCGCCTAGTGCTCTCGGCGCGCGTGGTCAACGTGGTCAAGGAATGGCTTCCATCGGACGTGGATCAGACGCGGAGAGGCCGATACCGGCTCCACGGCCGCAGCAAGGAAGTGCCTCCTTATTACACGCAAAATAATTATTCCTCCACCGACAATGGGACCCACCGGACGGGCCACCATATTTCGCTAAAAAATGTTTCTCGACTGCCGGGACCCACTAGCTACATCTTCGCACGCAAGGAAATGCGCCCCGCAAAAAATGATTCGCCGACTGCTGGGACCCACCATGTAACGCCTGGATTCGGCGCGCCTGTGTCCGCCATTATTCGTCAGTTTTGCCATGTCATGTGCTTGTGTGTTGCACTTTGCCATGTCATCATCTGCATTTTATATCATGTCATCATGTGCATTTCATTTTGCATACGTGTTCGCCTCATGCATCCGAGCATTTTCCCCGTTGTCCGCTTTTGCAATCCGCACTTATGTCTCCGGCCGCCGCTTTTTACCTCTTTTTCGTGTGGGTATTAAACGGTCTCGAATGGACCGAGGTTTGCCAAGCTGCCTTGGTATAGCACCGTAGACCGCCTGTCAAGTTTCGTGCCATTTGAGGTCGTTATACTCCAACGGTTAACCGGTAACCGTAAAAGCCTCCTTCTTTGCAGCCAACACCCTTCCAAAGTGGCCCAAAACCCATCTAACTCCCTCTATGCTCTTGGTCGCTCGATCATGATCGCGGGGCCGAAAATCGCACCTCATTTGGACTCTCCTAGCTCCTCTATCTATAAATACACCTCCTCCGAATTCATGGATCAATCCTCTCAAACCCTAGCAATTCTCTCTCCACTGGACGTGTCCGTCCCGGACCGGACGAATCGCCACCCACACGCTTAATCGGGCTGCCACGGCGCTGCCTGCCTCAAGGCCAGGCTGCCCGCTGGCCTGCCTGGCTGCCCCCCTGCCTGCCTCTGCCCGCCACCCAAGGCCAGCCACCGCTGGGTCCTCAAGGCCTGGCCGCCTGGCCACGCCAAGGCTCACGGAGCCGCCTGAAGTTGCTCAAGGCCGCTCACACTGGCTGGCAAGGCTGCCGCGCTCCCTCAAGGCCTCCGCCTGCCCTGGCCGCCTCCTCCTCACAGCGCACTCTCCTCGCCTCTCCCAACTCCGCAGAGTCCCCGCTAACCTCGAATCCAAGGCCCGATCTGGATCTAGAAGACGAGGTTGACCTCAAATTTTGCCCAAGTCCCGAATCTGTCAGAATTTTCTTGCATTTTCATCGTGATCATAACTCGCATGTAGCCCGCTTCATGCGTAATATGTCAAATTGTTCGCTTCGACGAGTACATCATTTCATCTCATTGCATCACTTTCATTTGAGCTCATCTTGATGCCCGAAATTTGTTAGAAGAGGGCTATGTGATGTTAGTTTCTGATTTTATCGTAACATGCACTTTTGTCATTTTTGCCATGATTGATGTGTGCATCCTATGATCTTGAGTCCTACATGTGTTTTGTAATATGCCATGCCATATTTACAGGGGTGTATGCCATGTATTTTTGTGATCTCTGTGGTGACTAGCACAAGCATGCAAACTAGGCTTCATGATGTTGCTGATTTCAGCCCTGCTCACTGATATTTTTATGCCATGTAAACTTGATGCTACCGAGAGATCCATGCTTATTTTGAGATACTTCAGTAAGGATGTTTTGAACATATGGTTATTATCTATCCATCCATGCCCTTGTTTGCAATTATGGAGTGCCATAGCTTGAGTCAATCGAGCCTACTTTTGCTATAAAATGTTTCCTCGGCAGTGTTGTTTAGATGTTATTCAATTTTGCCAAGGTTGTTGTAGTTGATCCGTATGATATGATATTGTTCTTGCCATGTATATCTTCTATGCCATGTCTTCTTACTGTGAGTTTCCTTGCCGTGCCATGTATTGCTCTGAGGTGAGTGATTCAAGCTCACCAACATGCCTACTTATTGTTGTTCCTGCCATGTATGAATCTGCAACATAACTTGCCATGTTTACATGGGTGCTATCATATCTTCTGATCCTTTTTGGCTTATGGTCAGTAAAGGACTTTTGTTCTATGAATTTAGTAGATTCATGCCATGCCTTTGTTTGCCATGTTAAGTTCCTGTAGCATGTTGCTTGATAGCTCTAAACATTGCAACTTGATATTATTTCTGCTAAAGTCTGAAACTGTTATTATTTGCAATCTTGCCATGTGTTTTGAGCATGTTCTAGTGATTTCTGGAGATAGCTCAGTGTTCATGTTTTGTCATGCTTTACCTGTACATCATGCCCATGCCTTTTGTTATTACGTTGGGATGTTGTAGCTTGTTGTTTAGGTGCATATGAGGACTTACCGGAATTGTTCTATGTTGTTTCCGGCCTCATTTAAACTTGCTTTGATGTGTTGCTCTTGTTTGCATCATCTTTTGCCATGAGTAGCTTCATGTAGCTTTGTCATGCATCATGCTTGTTGTGCATCATGTCTTGTCTATGTGTGGTGTGTTTACCATGTTGTGTGCTTCTTCTTGTTAGTTCCTGCTTCGCTATGCATCGTGAGGATTCGCTTGTCTTCGCTGGTTCTGCCTTCGTGGCTTCATCTTCTTCATGGAATCGCTCTTCTTCCTTATGGATTTCAGCAAGATGACCGCCACCTTGGATCTCACTACTATCATTGCTATGTTGGTTGCTTCGCTCTTTCGCTATGTCATGCTACCTATCACTTGCTGCTCAAGCCTCCCAAGTTGCCATGAACCTCTAACTCATTGTCACCCTTCCTAGCAAACCGTTGTTTGGCTATGTTACCGCTTTGCTCAGCCCTCTTATAGCGTTGTTAGTTGCAGGTGAAGATGAAGTTTGTTCCTTGTTGAACATGGAGATGTTGTTCCTTGTTGGAACATGTTTACTTGTTGGGATATCACAATATATCTTATTTAATTAATGCATCTATATACTTGGTAAAGGGTGGAAGGCTCGGCCTTATGCCCGGTGTTTTGTTCCACTCTTGCCGCCTCTAGTTTCCGCCATATCGGTATTATGTTCCCGGATTTTTGCGCCCCTAACGCTGTCGGGTGATTTATGGGACCCCTTGACAGTTCGCTTTGAATAAGACTCTCCAAAGAAGGCCCAACATTGGTTTTACCATTTGCCTCACCACCACCTACTTTTCCTTGGGAGTCTCTCTCGAGGGTCATCTTTATTTAGCCCCCCGCCGCCAAGGCTTCTAAGTGCTGGTTCGAATCGAGTAGATCATGGGCCCCTCGTGGCAACTCGAGGTCTGGTTTTACTCAGAGGATGTCTCATCCGTGTTGCCTCGAGAACGAGATATGTGCAGCTCCTATCGGGATTGTCGGCGATCGGGCGGCTTTTGCTGGTCTAGTTTTATTGTCTGTCGAATGTCTTGTAGCCGGATTCCGAGACTGATCGGTCTTCCCGGGAGAAGGAATATCCTTCATTGATCGCGAGAGCTTATCATGGGCTGTTGGGACACCCCGCAGGTATAAACTTTCGAGAGCCGTGCTCTCATGTTATGTGGCGATGGGAATTTGTTAATATCCGTTGTAGTAAACTTGAAGCAAACTCTTCTAAAATACACCAACCGTAAAGCGTAACTCATGAGTGTCTCTTTTCGGGTTGATCGAGAGGAGAACACGGTTTCGGGTTATGTTTGATGTAAGTAGGAGTTCAGGATCACTTCTTGATCATCACTAGTTGACGACCATTCCGCTTTGCTCTCTCCTCGCTTCTTATTTGCGCTGGTTAGCCACCATATATGCTTAGCCGCCACCGCAACCTCACCACTTTATCCCTTCCTTTCCCATTAAGCTTTGCTAGTCTTGATACCCATGGTAATGGGATTGCTGAGTCCTCGTGGTTTCACAGCTTACTACAACAACAGCTTGCAGTGTACAGATTATGCGATGATCATGACGCGAGAGCGATGTTTGCTTGTATTGGAGTTCTTCTTCCGCTTCTTCTTCGATCAGGGGTTAGGTTCCAGTGTCGGCAGCCTGGCTAGCAGGTGGTGGATGTCGCTTGAGCTTCGTTTATGTTTCATCCGTAGTCGGATGTTGATCTTGTTTATGATGTATTGGTGTATTCTTGTGGCATTTGTGCCTTATGTATGTATCCCCACTATTATGTAATGTTGATGTAATGATATCCACCTTGCAAAAGCGCCTTCAAGATGCGCTTCTATCCTTGGTGGGACCATCGAGTTCTTTTAGGATAGGGTCGATCTTGGGCGTGACAAGTTGGTATCGAGCCTCGACCACCCTAGGAGCCCCTTGATTGATCGTAGGTTGGCCGCAGCTTGAGTCTAGAATAAAACTGATTTCGAGTCTAGTTATATCGAGAGTAGGAATTCTTTTACCCTCCGCCCTTCGTCAGCTCCGGTCAGGAATCGGACGAGGTGTTTTGAACTACCTCTTCCTTTCAAATTTTTCTTTAGGATCACGCAGCTTGGTTTTTTCGATCGTTGTTCCATCCGTGCATTTCGCCAAGTTGAATCGAGCCTCTTCATCTTTGCCAAGTTCAATCTCGCTCTTCCTCCGACGCCGTTGTTTTTCCTTGTCCGGTTGTCCTTGTTTTTTCCCACCCGCCTCCCTTCTTCCTCTCGAACCGAGTCCGTAATCGAGTATCCATCCTACTCGTGTGAAGTCTGTGCTTTCTTTCCTCAATGATTTCAACCGGTGTTTTCTCTTCAAGATATTCATCGGTTCCTCCTTCCAAGTTGTCTTTGTTTTCCCGCCTCCCACCCTATTATTCCCGCAGTTTGAGTTTCTTCCCACCATCAATTCCATTCGTGTGGAGCCTCTTCGCCTTCCTCAATTATTTCAACCGTGAATTCTCGCCTGCTCACATTCATCATCCCTTTTTCTTATCCGTGGATTCAATTCCATTTTTTGGTAGTGATTACAATCTTTTCCTTCGATCAAGTGTTTTCCCTGCTCGTTCGCCTCTCGCCAGTTTATCCTTCCGGAGTGCTCAAGTCATCTCAGGAGATTCGTCTGTGTTCTAATTAAGTCGGGGTTGTCACCTCATTTAAATATTTCAATTGTTCCGGCATCATCTATCTGCTCAACATCCCTTTCCAACGGTGTTTTCTTTTAGTGGGCCCTAACCCACGTGTCTTTTCCTGTGATCTTACCCGACTCTTCTAATTTCCCGGAGTTATTCTCAATTCTTTTCAAGTGTGACGAAGAATGGATCACATCACGATGCCTTCCAAGATCGATTTCAATCATTTCATTGTTGGCTCAACCTCTTCGCTTTTCATTCTCCCGGAGTATCCCAGTAATTTTTGTGGTGTTTCCCGTCGATATTTGAAGGCCGAAGAAGAGTTTTTCCTCTAAATTTTGTCTGTTCTCTCGAAGATTCGTGGTTCTAGCTTCATGTTATCCTCTCGATTTATTCCATTTGTCGATATTCTTTTCTCAACCATCCGAGTATTTCAGAGTTGATTTCTGCTTTTCACCGGAGGCCACCATTCCGTAAGAATTCTTCGCCTCGCATTCCAGCTTATCATTCTCTAATTATCTGCGTTCGCTCCAAATGCTCTTTTAATCAGTTCGAGTTCTTTCCGCTTCTTTTGCATCTAAATCCCTTGAGCATATTGGTTCTTTAATTCTTCCCGTGATTCATTCTCTTTCATCACCAATTCCAAATTCTTACGGTGGCTCGCTCAAGATTCTTTTTCCTTGATTATCATTTTTATGCATTCGTTTTTCTCAATCATACCGTGGTTCATGAAGACCTTCTCAAGTTTTGTGCTGTCACTTCAATTCTTTTTCAAGAAGAATAAGTAAGATGCGAAATCCATTGTTGGTCATCAATTTAATTTGATGAAGGATAAGCATACAATAAATCTTATTCTTATTTCATCCAAGTGATTTCCTTCGGAGATTGTTCTTGATGAATAATCTTTAGTTCCAAGTGTTTTCATCTTTTCTTTCCGGAGTTCAATTATTTCCACGACCATCTTGTCGGAACCTCCATCACAGCAAGGCTTGTCTTATACGTTCATCCTTCATTCTATCTTATCATCCTTTTGTTACCGGAGTTCTTCACGGTGGTTCTTCATGATTTAATTCATTCTTCAAGTGTTCATCAAGATTCTTGTCGGTGGAGTTCAAGTATCCTTTTCTTCTCGCGCCTTGAAGTGCAATTAATTCTCCGTATTCTTTTGAAGTGGAGTTTTGCAGTTCTTCGCTCTTCTCGATATTCAACTCCGCTCAATCCTTCCTTCTAAGCTCTTTTCATTCAACTCTTTCAATTCTTTCCGGAGGTTTTGTGTCATGTCTTCATCAAGTATCGTTACATCCTCTCTAGTTAAAGTTCTATTCCTCCATGTTTTAGCCGGAGTGCTACCTAAATCCTTTCAGCCTTATCCGCTTTTTTTTCATTCTAACCACTTCGTTAGAACGAGTGCTTTCATAGTCTATCCGATTCCGTGAGCTTTGATTCTCGCCATTCTCTTCGCTCCTCTTCTTCTCGAGCGCCTTGATTCTTTGCTTCTTATCTTGAGTTCTTGTTTCTCTTCATCCCTTTTCTTCCGTTCGGTCCTAAGATCTCGGACGAGATCTCTTGTTAGTGGAGGAGTGTTGTAACGCCTCGGATTCGGCGCGCCTGTGTCTCGCCAGCTTATTCGTCGCCTTTTGCCATGTCATGTGCTTGCATGTTGCACTTTGCCATGTCATCATCTGCATTTTATATCATGTCATCATGTGCATTTCATTTTGCATACGTGTTCGCCTCATGCATTCGAGCATTTTCCCGTTGTCCGCTTTTGCAATCCGCACTCCTATGTCTCCCGCGCCTTTTTACCTCTTTTTCATGTGTGGGTGTTAAACGGTCTCGAATGGACCGAGGTTTGCAAGCGGCCTTGGTATAGCACCGTAGACCGCCTGTCAAGTTTCGTGCCATTTGAGGTCGTTATACTCCAACGTTAACCGGTAACCGTAAAAGCCTCCTTCTTTGCAGCCAACACCCTTCCAAAGTGGCCCAAAACCATCTAACTCCCTCTATGCTTCGGTCGCTCGATCACGATCAAGGGTCGAAACCGCACCTCATTTGGACTCTCCTAGCTCCTCTATCTATAAATACACCTCCTCCGACCATGGATCAATCCTCAAACCCTAGCAATTCTCTCTCCACCGGACGTGTCCGTCTCCGGACCGGACGAATCAAGCCACACTTCGCTAATCGGGGCTGCCACGTGGCGCGCTGCCTGGCAAGGCTGCCCGCCTGCCTGTGGCTGGCCCTGCGGGTCTGCCTCCTCTGTCTGCTGCCAAGGCTTCATGGGTCTGAAGGCCACAGCGCTGGGTCCTCAAGGCCTCCGCTTCGCCTGGCTTGGCCATGGCTGAGCCGCCTGAAGTTGCCACGGGCTGCCTCAAGCTGCCACTGCTGGCCAAGGCCACGCCGCCTCCTCACGCCTCACGCCGCCCCGCCGCCTCCTCCTCACTCACCGCGCACCTCCTCGCCTCCTCCCCTAACTCCGCAGAGTCCCCGATTTAACCTCGAATCAAGGCCATCTGATCTGGATCTAGAAGACGAGGTTGACCTCAAATTTTGCCTAAGTCCCGAATCTGTCAGGATTTTCTTGCATTTTCATCGATCATAACTCTGCATGTAGCCCGCTTCGTGCGTGTAATATGTCAAATTGTTCGCCTCGACGAGTACATCATTTCATCTCATTGCATCATTTTCGTTTGAGCTCATCTTAATGCCCGAAATTCTGTTAAAAGATGGCTATGTGATGTTAGTTTCTGATTTTTATCAGAACATGCACTTTTGTCATTTTTGCCATGATTGATGTGTGCATCCTATGATCTTGAGTCCTACATGTGTTTTTTAATATGCCATGCCATCTTTATAGGGGTGTATGCCATGTATTTTTGTGATCTCTGTGGTGACTAGCACAAGCATGCAAACTAAGCTTCATGATGTTGCCGATTTCAGCCCTGCTCACGATATATTTTATGCCATGTAAACTTGATGCTACCGAGAGATCCATGCTTATTTTGAGATACTTCAGAAGGATGTTTTGAACATATGGTTATTCTCTATCCATCCATGCCCTTGTTTGCAATTATGGAGTGCCATAGCTTGAGTCAATCGAGCTCTACTTTTGCTATAAAATGTTTCCTGGCAGGTTGTTTACATGTTATTCAATTTTGCCAAGGTTGTTGTAGTTGATCCGTATGCTATGATGTTGTTCTTGCCATGTATATCTTCTATGCCATGTCTTATTACTGTGAGTTGCCTTTCCATGCCATGTATTGCTCTGAGGTCAGTGATTCAAGATCACCAACATGCCTACTTATTGTTGTTCCTGCCATGTATGAATCTGCAATATAACTTGCCATGTTTACATGGGTGCTATCATATCTTCTGATCCTTATTGGCTTATGGTCAGTAAAGGACTTTTGTTCTATGAATTTAGTAGATTCATGCCATGCCTTTGTTTGCCATGTTAAGTTCCTGTAGCATGTTGTTTGATAGCTCTAAACATTGCAACTTGATGTTATTTCGCTAAAGACCTAAATCATATATTTGCAATCTTGCCATGTGTTTTGAGCATGTTCTAGTGATTTCTGGAGATAGCTCAGTGTTCATGTTTTGTCATGATTTACCTGTACATCATGCCCATGCCTTTTTTTATTACGTTGGGATGATGTAGCTTGTTGTTTAGGTGCTTGCAATATGCCTAGTTGCTGTTTTGGACAGCTTATCCTTTAAACTTGTATAGTGTGTATGTGTTGAACCGCTGTCTGCTTTTGAGTGTGCTCTATATGAAACTTGCTTGATTTTGCATGTAGTTTCATATTATCATGTTGCATCCTTGTTTTGAGGTGTTTTCTTGATGTTTGATGCATTTTGCATCAATGCCATGCTTATCTTCTTTTGCTCATATCTTCTAGGCCGAGTCTCAATCTAATGAACTTTATATGTAACTTGACTAGAATTTCGTGTAGATCATCGTGGTGCATCTTAACTTGCTGTTTCACAACTTGAACATAAGGTTTATTCAGATCTGGACCAATTTCGAAATTTGCATATGAGGACTTACCGGAATTGTTCTATGTTGTTTCCGACCTCATTTAAACTTGCTTTGATGTGTTGCTCTTGTTTGCATCATCTTTTGCCATGAGTAGCTTCATGTAGCTTTGTCGTGCATCATGCTTGTTGTGCATCATGTCTTGTCTATGTGTGGTGTGTTTACCATGTTGTGTGCTTCTTCTTGTTAGTTCCTGCTTGCTATGATCGTGAGGATTCGCTCGCTTCGCTTGGTTCTGCCTTCGTGGCTTCATCTTCTTCATGGAATCGCTCTTCTTCCTTGCGGATTTCAGGCAAGATGACCGCCACCTTGGATCTCACTACTATCATTGCTATGCTGGTTGCTTCGCTTCTTCGCTATGCTGTGTTACCTATCACTTGCTGCTCAAGCCTCCCAAGTTGCCATGAACCTCTAACTCATTGTCACCCTTCCTAGCAAACCGTTGTTTGGCTATGTTACCGCTTTGCTCAGCCCTCTTATAGCGTTGTTAGTTGCAGGTGAAGATGAAGTTTGTTCCTTGTTGAACATGGAGATGTTGTTCCTTGTTGAACATGTTTACTTGTTGGGATATCACAATATATCTTATTTAATTAATGCATCTATATACTTGGTAAAGGGTGGAAGGCTCGGCCTTATGCCTGGTGTTTTGTTCCACTCTTGCCGCTCTAGTTTCCATCATATCGGTATTATGTTCCCGGATTTTTGCGCCCCTAACGCGGTCGGGTGATTTATGGGACCCCTTGACAGCTCGCTTGAATAAGACTCTCCAAAGAAGGCCCAACATTGGTTTTACCATTTGCCTCACCACCACCTACTTTTCCCTTGGGAGTCGCTTCTCGAGGGTCATCTTTATTTAGCCCCCCGCCAAGCTTCTAAGTGCTGGTTCGAACCGAGTAGATCATGGGCCCCCTCGTGGCAACTCGAGGTCTGGTTTTACTCAGAGGATGTCTCATCCGTGTTGCCCGAGAACGAGATATGTGCAGCTCCTATCGGGATTGTCGGCGATCGGGCGGCTTTGCTGGTCTAGTTTTATTGTTGTCGAATGTCTTGTAGCCGGATTCCGAGACCGATCGGTCTTCCCGGGAGAAGGAATATCCTTCGCTGATCGCGAGAGCTTATCATGGGCTGTTGGGACACCCCGCAGGTATAAACTTTCGAGAGCCGTGCCCGCGTTATGTGGCGATGAGAATTTGTTAATATCCGTTGTAGTAAACTTGAAGCAAACTCTTCTAAAATACACCAACCGTGTGCATAACCGTGAGTATCTCTTTTCGGGTGATCGAGAGGAGAACACGGTTTCGGGTTATGTTTGACGAAGTAGGAGTTCAGGATCACTTCTTGATCATCACTAGTTGACGCACTGCCCGCTTTGGTCTCTTCTCGCCTTATATGCTGGTTAGCCACCATATATGCTTAGTCGCTGCAAACCTCACCACTTTATCCCTTCCTTTCCCATTAAGCTTTGCTAGTCTTGATACCCATGGTAATGAGATTGCTGAGTCCTCGTGGCTCACAGCATTACTACAACAACAGCTATGTACAGATTATGCGATGATCATGACGCGAGAGCGATGTTTGCTTGTATTGGAGTTCTTCTTCGCTTCTTCTTCGATCAGGGTTAGGTTCCGTGTCGGCAGCCCGGCTAGCAGGTGGATGTCGCTTGAGCTTGTTTATGTTTCATCCGTAGTCGGATGTTGATCTTGTATATGATGTATTGATGTATTCTTGTGGCATTTGTGCCTTATGTATGTATCCCCACTATTATGTAATGTTGATGTAATGATATCCACCTTGCAAAGCTTCTTCAAGATGCGCTTCTATCCTTGGTGGGACCATCGAGTTCCTTTAGGATAGGGTCGATCTTGGGCGTGACACACCAGCCTACATCTTCGCAGTAAGGAAGTGCCCGATACCGGGACCCACCCGGTCAAGCGCACGAGGGTTGTCATTCTGGTCGCGAATGTGTACGCATATACCGGTCGCTGTAGAGACGCCAGACGTGTCGTAGTAGAGGCACGCACGTAGCATGTACACGCACGCATAATGGCGTAGGGTGCAAGAAAGAAAATACGCCACGCACGCATATACCGGGCAGGGTCTCAAACGCCTACTTGCGCACACGCACATGGCTGGGTCGGAACGGAGAAACAGCGTCGTCGTCGTGTTCATGGGGAGGCAACGGAATGCGTCGTGTCCATGGGGAGGCAACGGAATGCGTCGTGTCCATCGGGAGGCAACAGAACGCGTGGGAGCCAACTAGCTGGGTCGGAACGGAATGCGTGGTCGTGTTCATCGGGAGGGCTTGGACGGAACAGGCGATGGAAACTAGGCCTGGCATACCGCAGAACGGAGGAAACGACCTTGTGTTCGACCGCCACGCTCGAACGGGTCCCGTTGATCGGGAGGGGTGGCGCATCGCAAAACGGAGGAAATGACCTCCTACGGCCAAACGGGGTCCCGTTGATCGAGAGGTGTGGCATACCGCAAAACGGATTTAAACGGACCTGTGTTGGAGCGCCACGGTCAAACGGGGTCCTGTTCATCGGGAGGGTGTGGAGTATCGCAAAACGGACTCCACGGATACTCGCTCATCTCCACCGCCGACCTCCTCCAGCCTCCACGGCCCTCGCTCATCCAGCCTCCTCCGCATGCTACTCCACCGCCATCGCTCAACCACCCTCCACGGGCACCCTCCACCGCTCATCGCTCATCAAGCCTCCACACCACGGGTCCTGTTCAACCACCCTCCACCGCTTCACTGCTCATCCAGCCCTCCACACCATGGGGTCCTGTTCATCCAGAGGCAACGCCACCACTCACTGCTCATCCAACCCCCCGCAACGCCATCGCTCATCCAATCGATCGGCTTCAGCTAGCAGCAGAGCGGCGAATCGCCCATCGGGTTCGCTTAACAGCCATCGATCGATCGCTTCGGTTCAGAACGCCAGAGTCGCAGCGCAACCGCCGGGTTCGCTAGAGCCCAGCGCCGCCGGTTCGGGCGAGCGAACGCCGCACACACGCCAGACGACGAGAGAAATGCGATCGCCGCCCCGACCTCCCACCGTAATCGGAACTCCCCAAATTTTCTCCCTCGCTTCTACCACGGTTTTTTCCGCCATGGACGGCCCAAAGAATGTCATGCAGCTGCCTCCGCCCGCCCAGACGAAAAGCCCATTTTCTGTCATGATTTTTGTCATAGAAGTAGGAGCCCACCACATCTATGATGACACCGGTTTTGTCACAGCTTATCGCCATAGAAGTGTCATATGTATGACAGAAAAAAATTGCTCGCCCAAAATGTCACGGATGTGTCTTTTTTTGTAGTGGAAACAAGAGTTTCGGCACTATGCAAGGCCATGTGGGTCATAGGCACCGACACCGTGGATGTTGTCACCCCCCCCCCCTATGCGCCAAATTATATGGGAGATGTCAATGGAGGACGAGGGCATCACCCAATGGCTCCTTATGCTTTTCATATGGGGTGGGTAGCACCTAGAAGGCCTGCTCGCAAGAGACTTTATTATCCCACACAAGGCCATTCAAGCCATGGTGCTAATCGCTAACAAAAATTCTCCAAGAAGGCCAAACCTAGGATCTCAAATATACTGACCTAGGTGGTGCCCGTCCGTTTAACTAAGACCATGAAAAGGAGACTACAACACATGCGAACCACGAGAAGGCGGTGCATGAAGTGGAGGAGCAAAGGGACTAATTGTTCAAGGAATTGCATGTGGCGCCACAAAACAAGTCCGGAGGCCTAAACAAAAAACACAAATGCTTCTACATTAACTACAACAACACCTACACCACCAAAGGAGGAGGATGCGCCCCTATTACATCGCCCACACCACCAAACATCCCTTCAATTGAGGAAACTTTCAAGTCCAATATACACATTGGGAGATGAAGATGAGATGTGGATTACGAATTCACGCCGTTCGGGAAGGTATGGATATTAATATGGGGTATTACTTACCTTCCGAGATTCATGCTATAGGTGAAGAAGGGGAGGTAGCCCAGCTGGATTTTGGTCCTAAGAATGCTGTATTCGAGAAGCCGGAAAAAACCGATGAAACACTTGAAGCCATTGTACCTCAAATGTCATACTAACGGATCGTCGTGTTCTAGGATGCTCATTGATGGTGGTGATGTGGTAAATCTTATGCCCTACTCGGTCTTCAAGAAGTTGGAATTACATGATGATGCGGTGATGAAGACCAATATGGTGCTTAATGGATTTGAGGGTAAAGATAAGACAGAGGCCAAAGGTGTGATGTCCATGGAACTTACTGTGGGAAGCAGAACTTCGGCCACCACATTCTTCATCGCCGAGGTGCAAGGTAATTATAATGTTATATTAGGTCGTGATTGGGTTCATGCTAACCAATGTGTGTTGTCTACCATGCATCAATTCTTAATACAATGGGTCAATGATAATGTAGAAGTCATTTACGAGGATAATTCGGCTTGTGTTGCTTTGGCCGATGCATCGGTGGATTGGAATCATCCCGATGTTACTTGCTTAACAGGGCGTGAACTCTCGGAGTTTGATTTCTTTAGTGCTACAAGGAACGGGTTTATTCCCATCTCTTTAAAGCCGATTTTGGTAATTGGTTCCAAGGTACGGTGTAAACAAAAATTGAAAAGCAATGGCCAATAAAGAATTATTGCCCTAAGCATAGACATGGCCGATATATAATTATCGCCCTAAGCCCATATAAATGGCCGATGGAGTCTTGGCATCATCCTTAGAGCAAACATGATACAAAATATATTTTTTAGCATGCTAACTTTGCCAAAAAAAACAGAGGGCATGTGTTGGCACCCGATTTTTGCACAGCCAAAAACTCAATTAAGGTAGCCTCAGATGGAAAAAAGTTTTAACATGAAAGTTGTGTGTATCATCGAAACGGTCGATTTTGATATAAAAATGGTCTTAACCTAAGGTCATATGCAACTTGGGGAGCCAAAACAAGGTCAGTAACAAAAATTGCAGAGTCACTTCGGATCGACCGAGTTGATTTGACTTGGTGAGACAGAGTTGACTCGGTAATTCCAAGTGAAACCACTCGAAATTTCGAGCGAGATACGTAAGATTACAAAGTTTGGCAATGTCCACTCACCGAGACCGAGCGAAACCATCTCGAGGCTCCGAGTTGATCCTCAAGGTTGCCAAAGATTCCTGTCCGAAGTTAGGTTAGGTTTTCACGCTCGACGGAATTTTTAGTTCTTTTCTTGTACGGAAAGTCCAACCGCCTCATAAGTAGATAAGCGTGATGCTGATTGAACAACACATAATCGCAAAACCCATCTACTTTTTACACTAGTTTACATCTCCTTTATTCTTTCTCTCGCTCTTCAGATGAAAGGCAGCGATCCTCGAACCTCTAGGGGCGAGTGAATCGACATAGGGCAGTCCATAGCCGTCAAGGTCCAGATGGGATCCTCCCGGATGTGTGGGGTTTTGGATCCTTAAAAGCACCCGCCGGATTGTTTGCATACCGCGCTTCCGGACAGGTCTCTTTCGACGTGAGTTGCGATGTATCACCCCGGGCGTCGAGGGTTCACGATGACGTGTTTATGTGTGAACATGGTGGCGACCAGAGTGACGTGCCATTTGGACGCCTGGAACCACCACGAGCGCTCGTGGCCTAGTCCATACGGCAAGAGAGAGGCGCCGGAGGTGTCGAGCACAAAGGCCGGAGCGGCCATGCGGAGGAGGTTGCTGCATCACCCTTTCCTCTTCAAGGAAAACCAACGCAAGCTCAAGACGTAGCACACACCCGGCAACCTCCTTGCCGGGGTTGCTTGCCTTGGTCTTCTTCGTGGTGCCGGTGTCGTCGGATCCCTCAATGGCAAGCACGGCCTTCCTTTGCGGTTCCCTATGGCGCCGGCCTTTCTTTGCTGGGTGGTGGTATCGCCAAGGAGTCGGTTTCGCGACCGCATCTTCGCCGGGTACTTCCTTCCTCCTCGGCACGAAGCGCACCGACACGTAATATAGAGCTCGCCAAATCCTTAACCTTGTTCATCGCCAGCTTCACGATCTTGCAATTGCGCATGTTCGATGGAACGACCGATCACGGCGGGGGACTAACACCGGGATGTTGTATCGCACCCGCTGAACCTTTGGATATACTTTATGCAGGTTTTCCTTCCTTCTAGGGCATGATGTAAATCACTCACCGCCATAAGCTTGATGACCTCCGTAAAGGCGCCAACAAACTCATGGCATAGATCCTCCCAAGAAGAGAAGTAATCCACCGCAAGTGCATCAACCATGACATAACATTAGGCTTGAGTGCCAACGGAAGTAGTTAGCAGCACCTTATCGTCAAGGGCCCCAAAGATCTTGCATCGCGATGGTGTAGATGCCGAGGAACTCGACGGTGAGTCTTGCCATTGTATTTGTCGCCAACGCCGGCTTGAACGCACGTGGAGGGCCACCGAACTGCCGCAGCTCACGGGTGAAGGCCGACAACCCACCTCAGTAAGGTAGGCCACCACAGCCTCCCGGCGCTGGTGGTCCGAAGCGGGTTCTCGCCTACCGTCTGACCGGTGGCGCTGGCCACGCCGGTGCTCGATCCTAGTTCGAAGGCCCTCCCGAGCCCGCCTCCCGGCGACTTGGCGCTGATCGTGGTTGGTTCACGGTCGACAACACGATGGAGATATCATCACGAAGCCGCCGCCATGATGGGCTGATGCCCGGGCGGTCGGGATGGAGGTGGGGATTACACCATGGACGCAGTCGCTTCCAGCTGCGGCCTCCGCTTAGCGGGTGGCAGCCCGGCGAGCGACGGCCGATGGTTCCGCCACCGCAGCCCATCATTGTTGGCGATGCCGACAAGGTTCCGGACGGTGGCCCTCCATTCGCCAAGCTTCGCCGCGGGAGGAAAATCGAGGAGCAGCTACGCTGCGTTAGGGCTTCCGGGCGTGGTGGCGGCAAAAGCTGGGTGGACTGTGTTGGGGAACGAGTAATTTCAAAAATTTCCTACGCACACGCAAGACCATGGTGATGGCATAGCAACGAGAGGGAGAGTATCCGCTCACGCACTGTGAGACCAAAAGCGGAAGCGCTTAACAACGCGTTGATGTAGTCGACGCTTCACGATCCGACCGATCCAAGCACCGAACGACGGCACCTCCGAAGTTCTCGCACACGCTCAGCTCGATGACGATCCCCTGACCCGATCCAGAAAGTGTCGGGATGAGTTCCGCAAGCACGACGGGCAGGACGATGATGATGCTCCACTGACGCAGGGCTTCGCTTAAGCTCCGCAACGATATGACTTCTCCGCGCAGGCTTCGCTTAAGCTCCGCGACGATATGACCGGCGGAATATGGTGGAGGGGGGCACCGACATGGCTAAGGAACGATCCGAGATCAACTTGTGTGTTCTAGGGTGCCCCCGCCTCAGATATAAAGGAGCCAAGGGGAGGGGGCCGGCCGCCAAGAGGAGGCGCTGCTAGGAGTCCTACTCCCTCCGGGAGTAGGATTCCCTCCAATCCTAGTTGGAATAGGATTCACCGGAGGGGAAAGAGAGAGGGGGCCGCCCACCTTTCCTAGTCCTAGTAGGACTAGGGAAGGGGGGCGCGCCACCTAGGGCTGGCCCTTTCTCCTTTCCACCAAGGCCCACTATGGCCCATATAGTTCCCGGGGTTCCGTAACCTCCTGATCCTGTAGAATTCCCGATTTCACTTGAACATTTCCGGCGTCCAAATGTAGGTTTCAATATATCAATCTTTATGTCTCGACTATTTCGAGACTCCTCGCCATGTCCGTGATCACATCCGGACTCAACAACCTTCGTACATCAAAACTTATAAACTCATAATGAACTCGTCATCAAACGTTAAGCGTAAGGACTTACGGGTTCGAGAACTATGTAGACATGACCTAGAACCATTCTCGGTCAATAACCAATAGCGGAACCTGGATGCCCATATTGGTTCCTACATATTCTACGAAGATCTTTATCGGTCAAACCGCATAACAATATACATTGTTCCTTTTGTCATCGGTATAGTTACTTACCCGAGATTCGATCGCTTGTATCCAATACCTAGTTCAATCTCGCATCGTAAGTCTCTTTACTCGCTCAGAATACATCATCTTACAACTAACTCATTAGTTGTAATGCTTGCAAGGCTTATGTGATGTATCACCGAGAAGGCCCAGAGATACCTCTCCGACAATCGGAGTGACAAAACCTAATCTCAAATACGCCAACCCAACAAGTACCTTTGGAGACACCTGTAGTAATTCTTTATAATCACCCAGCTTATGTTGTGACGCTTGGTAGTACCTAAAGTGTTCTCCGTAAACGGAGTTGCATAATCTCATAGTTACAGGAACATGTATAGGTCATGAAGAAAGCAATAGCAATATACTAAACGATCAAGTGCTAAGTTAACGGAATGGGTCATGTCAATCACATCATTCTTCTAATGATGTGATCCCATTAATCAAATGACAACACATGTCTATGGTTAGGAAACATAACCTCTTTGATTAATGAGCTAGTCTAGTAGAGGCATACTAGTGACTATCTGCTTGTCTATGTATTCACACATGTATTATGTTTCCTGTTAATACAATTCTAGCATGAATAATAAACATTTATCATGATATAAGGAAATGAATAATAACTTTATTATTGCCTCTAGGGCATATTTCCTTCAGCCTCCCACTTGCACTAGAGTCAATAATCTAGATTACACAAGAATGATTCTAACACCCATGGAGTCTTGGTGCTGATCATGTTTTGCTCGTGGAAGAGGCTTAGTCAACGGTCTCGCAACATTCAGATCCGTATGTATTTTGCAAATCTCTATGTCTCCCACTTGGACTTGGTCCCGAATGGAATTGAAGCGCCTTTTGATATGCTTGGTCCTCTTGTGAAATCTGGATTCCTTTGCCAATGCAATTGCACCAAGATTATCACGTAAGATCTTCATTGGTCCCGATGCACTAGGTATGACACCTAGATCGAAATGAACTCTTTCATCCAGCACTTCTTCATTTGCTCGATCCCGCCACGACGCTTTGTTTAGAACTGCACCAACCGACAGCTCCACCATTTAATAAAAATACGATCCGGTTTGCGATTTAGAATCGTCCGATCAGTTGTCAAAGCTTGCATCGACGTAACCATTTACGACTAGCTCTTTGTCACCTCCATATACGAGAAACATATCCTTAGTCCTTTTCGTATTTCAGATGTTCTTGACCGCTGTCCAAAGCTGATCCACCTCGATTACTTTGGTACCTTCCTACCAAGCTTACAGCTAAGCATACGCCGTGTCTGTACACAAGATTGCATACATGATAGAGCCTATGGCAAGCATAGGAACATCTTTCATTTTCTCTATCTTCTCATGTGGTCGGGCATTGAGTCCGACTCAATCTTACACCTTGTAATACAGTAAAAACCTTTCTTTGCTCGATCCATTTTGAACTTCTTCAAAACTTTATCAAGGTATGTGCTTTGTGAAAGTCCAATTGCCGCCTTGATCTATCTCTATAGATCTTGATGCCCAATATGTAAGCAGCTTCACCGAGGTCTTTCATTGAAAAACTTTTATTCAAGTATCCTTTATGCTATCAGAAATTCTCATATCATTTCCAATCAACAATATGTCGTCCACATACAATATCGAAATGCTACAGAGCTCCCACTCACTTTCTTGTAAATACAAAGCTTCTCCAAAAGTCTCAGATAAAACCATATGCTTTGATCACACTATCAAAGCGCTTATTCCAACTCCGAGAGGCTTGCACTGCACCATAAATTGATCGTTGAGCTTGCACACTTTGTTAGCACCCTTTGGATCAAAAACCTTCTCGTTGCATCATATACAACTCTTCTTCTAGAAATCCATTCAAGAATGCAGTTTTTACATCCATTTGCCAAATTTCATAATCATAAAATGCGCAATTGCTAACATGATTCGGACAGATTTAAGCATCGCACGGGTGAGAAAGTCTCATCGTAGTCAACCCTTGAACTTGTCGAAAACCTTTTGCAACAAGTCGAGCTTTGTAGATGCTACATTACCATCGGCGCTACCTTCTTCTTAAAGATCCATTTATTCTCAATGGCTTGCCGATCATCGGCAAGTCAACCAAAGTCCATACTTTGTTTTCATACATGGATCCCATCTCAGATTTCATGGCTTCCAGCCATTTCATGAATCTGGGCTCACCATCGCTTCTTCATAGTTTGTAGGTTCGCCATGGTCAAGTAACATGACTTCCGTAATAGGATTACCGCACCACTCGTGCGATTTTACTCGTTGACTCCACGAAGTTCAAGAGTAACTTGATCTCAAGCTTCATGATCATCATCATTAGTTTCTCACTAATTGGTGTAGTTGTCACAGAACCGCTTTCTTGTGATGAACTACCTTCCAATAAGGGAGCAGATATGCTTATCTCATCAAGTTCTACTTTCCTCCCACTCACTTCTTTTGAGAGAAACTCCTTCTAGAAAGGATCCGAATTTAGCAACGAAAACTTTGCCTTCAGATCTGTGATAGAAGGTGTACCCAACAGTCTCCTTTGGGTATCCTATGAAGACACATTCGATTTGGGTTCGAGCTTATCTGGTTGAAGTTTCTTCACATAAGCATCGCAACCCCAAACTTTAAGAAACGACAACTTTGGTTTCTTGCCAAACCACAGTTCATACGGTGTCGCCTCAACGGATTTAGATGGTGCCCTATTTAACGTGAATGCGCCGCCTCTAAAGCATATCCCCAAAACGATAGCGTAAATCAGAAGAGACATCATAGATCGCACCATATCAAGTAAAGTACGACACGACGCTCGACACACCATTTCTCCGTGGTGTTCCGGTATGGAGTTGCTAAACTATTCCACATTGTTTCAAATGTAAACCAAACTCAGAACTCAAATATTCTCCTCCACGATCCGATCAGAGAAATTTTATTTTCTTGTTACGATGATTTTCCACTTCACTGAAATTCTTTGAACTTTTCAAATGTTTTAGATTTGTGTTTCATTAAGTAGATATACCCATATCTGCTCAAATCATCTGTGAAGGTGAGAAAATAACGATATCCCGCCAAGGCCTCAACATTCATTGACCACAAACATCAGATGTATGATTTCCAACAAATCAGTTGCTCGCCCATAGTTCCGAGAACGGCGTTTTAGTCATCTTGCCCATGAGGCACGGTTCGCAAGTACCAAGTGATTCATAATCAAGTGATTCCAAGCCCATCAAGATGGAGTTTCTTCATGCTTTTACAATCGATATGACCCAAACGGCAAGTACACAAATAAGTTGCATTATCATTATCAACTCTGATCTTTTGGTTTCAACACTATGAATATGTGTACTACTATCGAGATTCAATAAAAATAGACCACTCTTCAAGGGTGCATGACCATAAAAGATATTATTCATATAAATAGAACAACCATTATTCTCTCTTTTAAATGAATAACCGCCTCGCATCAAACAAGATCCAGATATAATGTTCATGCTTAACGCCGCACCAAATAACAATTATTTAGGTCTAAAACTAATCCCGATGGTAGATGTAGAGGTAGCGTGTCGATCATGATCACATCGACTTTGGAACCATTTCCCACGCCATCGCCACCTCGCCCTTAGCCAATCTTCGCTAATCCGTAGTTCCTGCTTCGAGTTGCAAATATTAGCAATGTAACCAAGATCAAATACCTGTGTACTATCATGAGTATTAGTAAGGTACACATCAATAACATGTATATCACATATACCTTTGATCACCTTGCCATCCTTCTTATCCGCCAAATACTTGGGGCAGTTCCGCCTGGTCCAGCTTGTTTGCAAGAAAACACTCGGGCCAGCTTTAGGTCCAGATTTGTTTTTTTCTCTTGAGCAGCAACTTGCTTGCTGTTCTTTTGAAGTTCCTTCTTCTTCCTTTGCCCTTTTCTTGAAACTAGTGGTCTTGTTGACCATCAACACTTGATGCTCTTTTCTGATTTCTACCTCCGCTGCTTTTAGCATTATGTAAGAGCTCGGAATTGTTTTGGTCATCCCTTGCATATTATAGTTCATCACGGCTCTTGTAGCTTGGTGGCGTGATTGGAGAATTCTGTCAATGACACTATCATCCGAAGAGTAACTCCCAGCTTGAATCAAGTGATTATTATACCTGCACATTTTGAGTATATGTTCACCGATGTAACTATTCTCCTCCATCTTGCAGCTATAGAACTTATTGAGACTTCATATCTCTCAATCCGCATTTGCTTGAAATATTAACTTCAACTCCTGAACATCTCATATGCTCCATGACGCTCAAAACGCCGTTGAAGACCCGGTTCTAAGCCGAAGCATGGCACACCGAACTATCGAGTAGTCATCGCTTTGCTCGCCAGACGCTCACAACTTCGGCGTTGTTCTCGCAAGAGGTTCGCACCCAGCGGTGCTTCCAGACGTAATTTTTCCGGCAGCAATGAGGATAATCCTCGTTACGGACCCAGTCCGTAATTGCTACCATCATCTTTCAACTTTGCTTTCAAGGAACGCATTAAAATTCAACGGAACAACAAAGACGAGCCATCTATCTACAAAGAAACATAGACAAGCAAAATACTATCAGTACTAAGTTCATGATAAATTTAAGTTTAATTAATCATATTAAAAACTCCCACTTAGATAGACATCTCTAGTCATCTAAGTGATTACGTGATCCAAATCAACTAAACCATGTCCCATCATCACATGAGATGGAGTAGTTTCAATGGTGAACATCACTATGTTGATCATATCTACTATATGATTCACGCCGACCTTTCGGTCTCCGTGTTCCGAGGCCATATCTGTTATATGCTAGGCTCGCCAAGTTTAACTCGAGTATTCCGCAGGCCAACTGTTTTGCACCCGCTGTATTTGAACGAGAGCCTATCACACCCGATCATCACGTGGTGTCTCAAAGACGAAGAACTTTCGAACGGTGCATACTCAGGAGAACACTTCTTGATAATTTTAGTGAGAGATCATCTTATAATGCTACCGCCAATCAAAGCAAGATAAGATGCATAAAGGATAAACATCACATGCAATCAATATAAGTGATATGATATGGTCATCATCATCTTGTGCTTGTGATTCCATCGCCAAGCAATCGCCATGATCACCATCGCCACCGCGCCGACACCTTGATCTCCATCGTAGCATCGTTGTCGCCTCGCCAACTATTGCTTCTACGACTATCGCCATCGCTTAGTGATAAAGTAAAGCAATTACATGGCTTTTGCATTTCATACAATAAAGCGACAACCATATGGTTTCGCCAGCTTGTCGATAACTCGTTACAAAACATGATCATCTCATACAAAAAATATAGCATCACGCCTTGACCACATCACATCACAACATGCCCTGCAAAACAAGTTAGACGCCCTCTACTTTGTTGTTGCAAGTTTTACGTGGCTGCTACGGGCTGAGCAAGAACCGTTTTACCTACGCATCAAAACCACAACGATAGTTTGTCAAGTTGGTGCTGTTTTAACCTTCGCAAGGACCGGCGAGCTACACTTGGTTCAACTAAAGTGAGAGAGACAGACACCCGCCGCCACCTTTAAGCAACGAGTGCTCGCAAGCGGTGAAACCAGTCTCGCAGAAGCGACACGCAGTAATGTCGGTCCGGCCGCTTCATCTCACAATACCGCCAACCAAAGTATGACATGTCGGTAAGCAGATGACTTATATCGCCCACAACTCACTTGTGTTCTACTCGCATATGACATCAACACATAAAACCAGGCTCGATGCCATCATGGGGAACGAGTAATTTCAAAAATTTCCACGCACACGCAAGACCATGGTGATGGCATAGCAACGAGAGGGAGAGTATCCGCCACGCACTCTGAGACCGAAAGCGAAGCGCTTAACAACGCTGTTGATGTAGTCAGACGCCTTCACGATCCGACCGATCCAAGCACCGAACGACGGCACCTCCGAAGTTCTGCACACGCTCAGCTCGATGACGATCCCCGGACTCCGATCCAGAAAGTGTCGGGATGAGTTCCACAAGACGACGGGCAGGACGATGATGATGCTCCACCGACGCAGGGCTTCACTTAAGCTCCGCGACGATATGACTTCTCCGCGCAGGCTTCGCCTTAAGCTCCGCGACGATATGACCAAGTGGAATATGGTGGAGGGGGCACCGACACGGCTAAGGAACGATCTGTAGATCAACTTGTGTGTTCTAGGGTGCCCCCCGCCTCAGATATAAAGGAGCCAAGGGGAGGGGGCCGGCCGCCAAGAGGAGGCGCTGCCAGGAGTCCTACTCCCTCCGGAGTAGGATTCCCTCCAATCCTAGTTGGAATAGGATTCACCGGAGGGGAAGAGAGAGAGGGGCCGCCCACCTTCCTAGTCCTAGTAGGACTAGGGAAGGGGAGGCGCCATGCCACCTAGGGCTGGCCCTTTCTCCTTTCCACCAAGGCCCACTATGGCCCATATAGTTCCCGGGGTTCCGTAACCTCCCAAGATTCTAAGAATTCCCGATTTCACTCGAACATTTCCATGTCCAAATGTAGGCTTCCAATATATCAATCTTTATGTCTCGACCATTTCGAGACTCTCGTCATGTCCGTGATCACATCCGGACTCAACAACCTTCGTACATCAAAACTTATAAACTCATAATGAACTCACATCAAACGTTGCGCAATGGACCCTACGGTTCGAGAACTATGTAGACATGACCTAGAACCATTCTCGTCAATAACTAATAGCGGAACCTGATGCCCATATTGGTTCCTACATATTCTACTTAAGATCTTTATCGGTCAAACCGCATAACGACATATACGTTGTTCCTTTGTCATCGGATAGTTATTTACCCGAGATTCGATCGCTTGTATCCAATACCTAGTTCAATCTCGCTATCGTAAGTCTCTTTACTGCTCTGAATACATCATCTCACAACTAACTCATTAGTTGTAATGCTTGCAAGGCTTATGTGATGTGTATCACCGAGAAGGCCCAGAGATACCTCTCCGACAATCGGAGTGACAAAACCTAATCTCAAATACGCCAACCCAACAAGTACCTTTGGAGACACCTGTAGTAATTCTTTATAATCACCCATTACGCTAGACGCTTGGTAGTACTAAAGTGTTCCTCCGTAAACGGAGTTGCATAATCTCATAGTTACAGTGAACATGTATAGGTCATGAAGAAAGCAATAGCAATATACTAAACGATCAAGTGCTAAGTTAACGGAATGGGTCATGTCAATCACATCATTCTTCTAATGATGTGATCCCATTAATCAAATGACAACACATGTCTATGGTTAGGAAACATAACCATCTTTGATTAATGAGCTAGTCTAGTAGAGGCATACTAGTGACTATCTGCTTGTCTATGTATTCACACATGTATTATGTTTCCGTTAATACAATTCTAGCATGAATAATAAACATTTATCATGATATAAGGAAATAAATAATAACTTTATTATTGCCTCTAGGCATATTTCCTTCACCGTGATGC
>JAHIAM010002355.1:0-20994 GCA_021605205.1 Aegilops longissima | reverse complement strand
AAGGTCATCATAACACTCTCTTATCCGATCATGAGAAACTTTCTTATGAATTTCTTCAAAGAAAGCAAGATCTTGAGAAGCTAAGAATGAGTTATGAAGATCTTCGTAAGGAGCGCGATTCATTACTTGCTCAACAAATCAGCACTTCTCGTGAAGAATTTGTTCCTCCATGCTTAAAGTGCATTGAACGTGAATCGCTAATTCTTCACATGAATGTTCAAATGCTTCAATCATATAAATTCTTCACCTACCTCTGCTATCACTAATTCCTCATCCGAGGACATTGCTAGTATCACCGACGATGTAGGTTGAAGGAATTGTACATGACAGCATGTACAAAAGCCTCAAAGGGCATCGACTTTTGTGATGTGCTTAAAAGCAGATCCTCAACAGGAACCCTAGGAAAGAGGGTATTGCCTTTGAGAGGAAACTCAATGCCGATGGAACATATTAGAAGCCCGAGCAAGATCCCAAAACCTCATGGGTTGTGCAAAGGGACCTCCAGCTGATCCATCTAACTTATCCGCTTTACATGTAATCTCCTCATTCTTCCGATGAGTCATTTGACTCCAACTATAAACTGTTCAAAAATCAGAATGGTGAAGTATTTGCTAGATATGTTGGCACTAATCGCAGAACGGTTTCCTATGAAGAAAATCTGTTCCCAAGAAGTGCCTTGAAAGTCTTCGTGAATGTCATCATGACACCACCGTGAAGAATAGGAACCCCAGATCAAATTCTTCATATGGACCAAATTCTTCATATGGATCCAAGTCCTCATACGGACCAAATTCTCACGTGGATCAAATTCTCAAAAGGATCAAAGTCCTCATATGATTATCATCGTGCTAACAACTCTGCTTCGCAGGTAGAGCTAAGGGCTATGAATATGTGCATTATTCTTCAAACCAATATGTTCATAAGTCCTCAAGAATTTCTCCGCTTATTCATATGCTTACCCTAACCCTCTTATGTGAAACGAAATGGATTGGCCTCTATGCCACCATTCTCATATGGTGCTCGCAGAGTGATGAACTTTGCCACCCTTCGATGTGGGTGGTGAAGAAAAGAACTAATCTCTTCTCGTAGGGTCAGTCTCCAGACGCGCCTTAACGCCTCAAGAATTTGCTGGGACCGACAAAATGCTCGAAAGGACGCAGCTAATCATGATGAAATGAACTTTCATTTCACACGCCCTCATACCGCTTATCTGAATATCGACCGATGAAATTCATCTCGATGAACTTGATATCATATTCTTCACCGATGAAGTATATGAGATCGTAAGTTGTACTAATTCATCCGCAGGATGATCAACCCAAAGCCACCGAGTGGGTTCTCGATAGTGGATGTACAAATCACATGACTGGTGACAAGAATCTATTGATGGATGCCCTTTATCACCGCTACATCTTGAAGCATATCATCTTTGGCCGACAAAGGCAAAAGTCGTATTGGGTCTTGTAAGGTTATGATTCTAAGGACATACACATGGACAAAGTCATGCTTGTTGAGTCCTTAGGATACAACCTCATGTCGCCTCAATGCTTTGTGATCTTGATATGGTTGTTATCTTTGGCAAGTATCGTTGTGTTGTGATTATGGAAGTCGACAATTCCAAAGTCTTCAAGGCTTTAGGAGAGGAGACTTGTATATTGTTGACTTCTCTACAGACCACAACCAGCCAGGTGTCTACTTGCAAAAGCTTCGTATAAGCTGGCTATGGCATCGCGATTTGGTCACGCAGGCATGAGGAATTTGCACACGCTTGCAAAGAAGAAGCATGTCATTGGCATTGAAAATGTCAAATTCCTCAAGGATCACTTGTGCGGAGCTTGTGAAGCTAGAAAATGACCAAGGCCAAGCATCCAAATAAGACTATCATGACCACTACTCGTCCCTTCTCAATTGCTTCACATGGACCTCTTTGGTCCCAATCATTACTCAGCTGCATTAATGATGCATCTCTATATGGCTTTGTTATTGTTGATGATTACTCTCACACACATGGGTACACATTGTTACTTACAAAAATCAAGTGCAGAAGTCTTCAAACGATTTTCCTCGAGGGCTTCAACCAACTTTGGTGTGAAGATCAAGCACATCAGAGTGACAATGGAACTGAGTTCAAGAATTCGGTCTTGATGCCTATCTTGATGAACTTGGTATTACTCATGAGTTATCCGCCTTATACTCCTCAAAAAATGGCGCTGTGGAGCGCAAGAACAGTAACTCTTGTTGAGATGGCTCGACTATGCTTGATGAATACAAAACGCCTTAGTCGCTTTTGGATTGATGCAATTGATACCACGTGCCACATCATCAACAGAGTATATCTTCACAAATTCTTCAAAAGACTGCCTATGAACTCCTCACCGACAAGAAACCCAATGTAAGTTATTTCAAAGTCTTCGTGCTAAATGCTGATTAGAGATCCTCATCACAACTCTAAATTTGCACCAAAGCACATGAAGGTTTTATGCTTGGTTACGGAAGGACTCAGACACCTACAGTAGTCTTCAACATCACTCTTCACAAGATTGTTGATACTCAGATGTGCGGTTCGATGAAACTAATGGCTCGCAAAGAGAGCACCTACCTTCAGTGTTAGATGAACCAGACCGAGGATTCTATCAAGTTCAAGGCAACCGAGGATGTCATTCCCATCAAGAAACTGTCAAGAATTCATTCTCAGACGCCAAGAACGCCGAGCTGATGCACTCAAGATAATGTCAAGATAATGGTGCCGAGGAAATGATCAAATTCCTCGACGACAACCAGCTCATCCTCGCTGTAAAAAGAAGTGCAAGTGGAGAAGATCATCGATGACATTAAAGCGCCAGTCCTCTCACACGCCAAAAGCTTCACATTTATCTAACTTTGTGGGCACTATGCTTTTGTCTCTATCACAGAGCCCACTAAGGTAGATGAAGCATTTCGAGCCGGAGGATTTAGTCTATGCAAGAAGAATTACATCACTCGAGCTCAACAATGTCTGGAACCGTCAAACGCCCGATCCTCGCAAGCATAATATCATTGGCACAAAGTGGATCTACCGCAACAAGCAAGATGAAATGGTCTTGTGGTGAGGAATAAGGCACGACTAGTAGCTCAAGGCTACACCCAAGTTGAAGGAATTGATTTCGATGAAACTTTTGCACCTGCTAGACTTGAGTCTATTCAGATATTACTCGCTTATGCTAACCATCACAATATCACTTTATATCAAATGGATGTGAAAAGTGCATTCTCAATGGTAAGCTTGAGGAAGAAGTATATGTTGCTCAACCCCTGTGTTTTGAAGATCCAAAGAATCCCGACAAAGTCTTCAGACTTAATAAGGCCTCTATGGTCTCAAACAAGCGCCACGAAGCGTGGTATGATACATTGAAGGAATTCTTCGTGAAGAATGGCTTCACACCCGTTCACTCGACCCTACTCTCTTTACTAAATCTTATGATGGTGAACTGTTTGTGTGCCAAATATATGTTGATGATATTATCTTTGGCAGTATCGACCAACGTTATAGTGATGAATTTGCCTATATGATGAGTGAAGAATATCAAATGTCTATGATGGAGAGTTGAAATTCTTCTTAGGTCTTCAAATTCATCAACAACACAATGGCATATTCATATCTCAGAGAAATACCTCAAAGATGTCCTCAAGAAATTCGCATGCAAGATTGCAAAGGCGCTAAAATTCCTATGCCCACAAATGGCCATCTATGCATCGATGAAAATGGTATTGACTTCGATCACAAGGTATACCGCCCATGATTGGTTCTTTATTGTACTTATGTGCATCTAGGCCAGATATAATGCTTAGTGTTTGCATGTGTGCCCGATTTCAAGCTACACCAAGGAATCACACCATAAGGCCGTGAAGCATATTCTTCGATATCTAGCTCACACACCAACACTAGGATTATGGTACCCCAAGGGCTCTACTTTTGATCTCATTGATATTCGACTCGACTATGCTGGTGATCGTGTGGACCGCAAGTCAACATCCGTACTTGTCATTTCCTCGACGATCTTTGGTCCGTTGGTCCTCAAGAAACAGAATCATGATCACCGCTCATCGCGGAAGCTGAATACATTGTCAGCCGGATCGTTGTGCTCAATTGCTGTGGATGAAGCAAACTCAAGGACTACGGCATCAACGTGAAGAATGTGCCTCTTTATCGTGACAATGAGAGTGCCATCAAGATTGCTCACAACCCAGCTTCAAAGACTCAAGACAAAGCACATTCAAATTCGCCATCATTTTCTTCATGATCATGTGTTGAAGGGCTACATCTCCATCGAGCATGTGAAGATCAAGAACAGCTAGCTGATATCTTCACTAAGCCCTTGGATGAGAAGAGATTTAGCAAGTTGCGTGTGAGCTAAATATCTTAGAATCTTCGAACGTTCTTTGAAAAGGACACACATCCTAACACTTATGCAAAATTGATGACTTAGATGTGCAACACATGAAGAAACGCTTTTCTTCAATCAATGAAGAATAACACTCTTAGTGTGAAGAAATTAATGAAGAATTTGATTCTCGTAACCCTACGACAATTGTACGCGTGTCTGAAATCATCATTCTTATACGGTGGGTCACGCCACCACCAAAGTTGAAAATCTTCAATTTGAGTTTTTGAAATTCTTCAGCAAATTCTTCAACTTTGCAAAATCTTCACTGCTTCATTTCTGCTTTTCTTTATTATTATATATATATATATATATATATATATATATATATATATATATATATATATATATATATATGTTTATGTCCTCTACAAAGATTCACTTATGGCTATTTCTTCAAGTCGCTTTTTTCGCTAAGTGAATGTGATCGACCTTCCCTCTATGCTATACTCAACCCAATCTATTCACAAATTCTTCATGTGCGCTTCTATTTGAAACTCGCTCAAAATCTTCACCGTGTCCTTGATACCTGAAGAAATTGCGAACGGAACTTTAAAATTGATCTTATCCAAACTTTCGGTTTTGCCATTAAACTGCTCCGCATCCCAAGATGCATTATTTTACTCATCCACAATCAGACACGATCTCCACTACACAAGACGTGGATGACACATGTCGTGAGAAGGAAATGGTCAGCACGCTCGTCTCTAAATCTTCGGCGATCCGCTTTTCACCGTGTCTATAAATACCCCTCTTCCCTTCCTCACTTCTTTATCCGCCGACCTCTCTCTCCCGCCGAGCTCCTCAAACCCTAGCGCCGCAAGAACTCCATCGTCGCCGTGAGGAAAAGCTTCATCGCCGACCTCGTCGCCGACGATTTCACTACCGATCGCAGAAATCTCACCCGCCGCCAGAAGCTGTCTTCCTCCGCCAAGTTAGGGCGTGAAGATCTGAATCGATTTAACTTCCCAACTGTTCTTCCTAGTTCGTCGTGTTCTTCACTTCGGTAATTAAAAGTTATTTTTATTACTCGCTTTGATTATCAAACCTTCTTGAAAATCTTCAAAGGTGTTTATTCTTCAAATCTTCACACATATGAACACCTCAAACAAAATATGCTCTTGATTCGCTTTCTAAGCAATGATTTTCTTCAAGATTCCTCAATTGTGTGGATCCTCGATCCGTATAACTCGAACCTAAGACAAAGAACGCTTAGTGAAATTCTTCAAGGCTCATCCGTCAAAATCCTCAAAACTTGTTCTTTTGAAAACCTTCCGAGAACGCATATGACCTCTCCAAATTCCTCGCAACTATACTCGCTCACAGTACACATGTCCGCCGCTGAATCACTAGGTTCTCATCAACTTAACTCATTTGCGCTGCCTCGAAGAAAACTGCACACTTCTTCAGAGAACTCAATTGTTCAAATTCTCAATCAAGAACATGGCGACGGTAAGAAGCCACAAAAGGAGGAAAGAAACCTGAGGTTATGATCATGCTTGAAATCCCCGAGGAAATCTATGCCGACTCATCGCACACGATGAAGAAAACAAAAATCAGCGCAAGGTGCGATTCGTAAGATTGAACGGAGATGGGCACGGAATGGAGGAGTACAGATATGTGACTCCAAAATACATGAAGAAATTCGCCTCAATCCTCCATGCCCAAGAGCTCCATTGGCACCGCCAAGTAGCTGATCCCACAAGCATCAAACGTGGTGAGGACTTTCCGATGAATGGGCTAAGCGCCAAGCTAAATTGGCAAAACAAGCCAAGGAGGCAAGAAGAAATTCAATGAGGATTCTGCCATCGCTATCAGCATTTAAGGCCTCGTCAAACCGAGGAAATCCATGCCAAAGAAGCCTGCTCATAAGCCAAGTGTTTCACCATCGCCACTTCACGACCAAGTTCCTCAAAGAAGACCTCAAAGCAAATTCTCATCGCTGCTGCTCCACCAAAGTCCTCAACAGCTCACAAAGTCTTCAGCCTCGTGCACTGCTACATGTCAAAGGACTGCTGGCTTCAATTGCCTCAAAGCTTCGCAAGTTCCTCAACAGCTCCAATTTCATCATCCGCCCGACTCACCAAGACCAAAGCAACAATGGATTTGAGGTCCTCGCCAAGCCCAAAGAAGAAACAGGTTGCATTCCATGTGCCTTCTCGATGATGAAGCTTCGATGATGAACTTGCGGAAATCATCGAGACCGTCAAGAAAAGGCCGCTAGAGCCAAAGGTACGTTTGTGCCACTACTGTTGGATCCGAAGAAAGTCCTCGACTATATTGATCTCTTGCACAAGGATCCCAATACCCCTATGCCCGACTTTCATCCGACACCGACAAAGTCATATGTTGACTCACTTCATCGCTGAAGAAAATGGAAGTTTGAGAAGGCAAGAGAAATCAAAAGGCTCAATACGAAAGGAGAAGTTCCTCAAGAAAACGTTGTCAAAATGACACCGAGGAGCTTCTCAAGGTCCAAACTGAAATTCAAGACCTCAAAGAAAACTTCGATTCCTATTATGCTGATTGGCAAGGAGCCAAGGTCGATTCACAACTCGACGAAGAAATTCACAAATGTTGCTGCCCCAACGCAACATGAATTCCTCAGTCAAGCCTCACCAGCCGACCGAAGAACATGCCAAGACCACTGATGACGCTCAAAGGCTGATGAAAATGCTAGTTCCAGGCTGATGATCCCATTCCACCACGAAGAAATTGCCGTGGCATCCACTAGTGGTGCGCTCAAGAAACTCAAGTAGTCAGGCAATCGTGACCGCCAGCTCAAGAAAATCAACCAAATTCTCCGCGCCAACTCCAACTCCAATTCTTCCATCCGCCTCGATGTGAAGAAAACCAAGGCTGCGAATCAGCTGCATGTGAAGAAAAGAAAAGCATCACCAAGGCTGATTCTTCGCGCTAAGAAAATGAAGCCTATGACCAGCTCATTCAAAATCCAATTGATGTCGTTCATTTCCTCCGTGCCATCAAAGGACCTTGTTCCTTTGGAGAAGACTATGAGATCCCAATCTTTGTTGCTGTGCTTTGAGCCAGCCCTCGTTGTTCTTCATGACGCAGGACTTCAATTTCTGCAGACCGATATCTCGTGGATCGGAATGAAGAACTAATTCTTCAATTTATGCAACGCTGCACATCACCGGAGATGTCAAGACGTGAACTCATGGGTATTAGACTGAATGTCTAAAATACTACCATAAGGCACCAAGAACTCAATTGCTTCGCGTTCTACCACTCAGTCCTCCACTTGATGGTGCTCGTTGTATCTACACGAACCGTAACTTTCAAATCACTATATGCAAGTGCTGATGAAGCCTTTTAGCCAAGACAGCCCTAAGAACCAAATTCCTCGCCAAGGAATTATTATATGTGCCTTGACTGCTCACCGGATTCTCGACGAAGACATTGAGTCCTATCAAAGGCCACGACTCGAATGATGAAGAACTCTCGCAGCATCATGAAGAATATGCTTTTCAACATCATCCATGCATGCTCCCGCACAACTTCCATGATTTCTTCATGAGGACTCTGCAAACATTGCTATGTCACCATTTGAGCTGAAGTTTTATGTGCCTTGGATAATGAGATTCATCAGACAAGGTCTTCACTCAATTACAAGGCTGATACTTTGAACCATCGCAACTATTTGCCCTCGATTGAAGTCCTCAAACGGACATTTACCTCAGCCGATGACAAGGGCAAGGCTATCAATGTGATCGATGAAGGCATTCGCCCATTGGATGGACAGTTTCAAGCAGCATCCTACTCCATCAATGATGACTTCGTTGGGGAACGAGTAATTTCAAAAATTTCCTACGCACACGCTTAGATCATGGTGATGGCATAGCAACGAGAAGGGAGAGTATTGTCCACGCACTGTGAGACCGAAGCGATGCGTTATGACAACGCTGTTGATGTAGTCGACGCCTTCACGATCCGACCGATCCAAGTACCGGACGACGGCACCTCCGAAGTTCAAAGACACGCTCAGCTCGATGACGATACCCGCCCGATCCAAAGAAAGCGCCGGGATGAGTTCCACAAGACGACGGCGTGGTAACGATGATGATGCTCCATCGGCGCAGGCTTCGCCTAAGCTCCACGAATTTATATGACCGAGGTGGAATATGGTGGAGGGGGCACCGACACGGCTAAGGAACGATCCAGATCAACTTGTGTGTTATGGGGTGCCCCCGCCCCAGATATAAAGGAGGGAGGGGAGGTGCGGCCGCCTCATAGGGTGCGCCGAGGAGTCCTACTCCCACCGAGTAGGACTCCCCTCTGCCTTGTTGGAGAAGGAAAGGGAGAGGAAGAGGAAGGGGGCGCCGCCTCTCCTTGTCCTATTCGACTAGGGGAGGGGGCGCCTGCCCCGGCCGCCCTCCTCTTCTCCCTTATGGCCCACTAAGGCTCAACATCCCCGGAGGGTTCCGAACTTCCTGTTCCGTAAAAACTCGATTTCACCCGAACCATTCCGATATCCAAATATAGGCTTCCAATATATCAATCTTTATGTCTCGACCATTTCGAGACTCCTCGCCATGTCCGTGATCACATCCGGACCAACAAACTTCGTACATCAAAACTTGTAAACTCATAATAAAACTGTCATCGTAACGTTGTTGCATGGACTCCTACGGGTTCGAGAACTATGTAGACATGACCTAGAACTGTTCTCGTCAATAACCAATAGCGGAACCTGATGCCCATATTGGTCCCTACATATTCTATTTAAGATCTTTATCGGTCAAACCGCATAACGACATACGTTGTTCCCTTTGTCATCGGTATGTTACTTGCCCGAGATTCGATCGTCGGTATCCAATACCTAGTTCAATCTCGCATCGCAAGTCTCTTTACTCGCTCCGTAATACATCATCTCGCAACTAACTTGTTGCAATGCTTGCAAGGCTTATGTGATGTGTATTACCGAGAAGGCCTAGAGATACCTCTCCGACAATCGGAGGACAAAACCTAATCTCAAATACGCCAACCCAACATGTACCTTTGGAGACACCTGTAGTACTCCTTTATAATCACCCAGCTTACGCCAGACGCTTGGTAGCACCCAAAGTGTTCCTCGTAAACGGAGTTGCATAATCTCATAGTTACCGAACATGTATAAGTCATGAAGAAAGCAATAGCAATATACTAAACGATCAAGTGCTAGGCTAACGGAATGGGTCATGTCAATCACATCATTCTCCTAATGATGTGATCCCATTAATCAAATAACAACACATGTCTATGGTTAGGAAACATAACCATCTTTGATTAATGAGCTAGTCAAGTAGAGGCATACTAGTGACTATATGTTTGTCTATGTATTCACACATGTATTATGTTTCCGTAAATACAATTCTAGCATGAATAATAAACATTTATCATGATATGAGGAAATAAATAATAACTTTATTATTGCCTCTAGGGCATATTTCCTTCAGCCTCCCACTTGCACTAGAGTCAATAATCTAGATTACACAAGAATGATTCTAACACCCATGGAGTCTTGGTGCTGATCATGTTTTGCTCGAGGAAGAGGCTTAGTCAACGGTCCGCAATATTCAGATCCGTATGTATCTTGCAAATCTCTATGTCTCCCACTTGGACTTGGTCCCAATGGAATTGAAGGCCTCTTGATATGCTTGGTCCTCTTGTGAAATCTGGATTCCTTTGCCAAGGCAATTGCACCAAGATTGTCACAGAAGATCTTCATTGGTCCCGATGCACTAGGTATGACACCTAGATCGAAATGAACTCTTTCATCCAGACTCTTCATTTGCTGCTTCCAAGCAGCTATGTACTCCGCTTCACATGTAGATCCCGCCACGACGCTTTGTTTAGAACTGCACCAACCGACAGCTCCACCGCTTAATAAAAACACGATCCGGTTTATGCATTTAGAATCGTCTCGATCGTGTCAAAGCTTGCATCAACGTAACCATTTACGACTAGCTCTTTGTCACCTCCATATACGAGAAACATATCCTTAGTCCTTTTCGTATTTCAGATGTTCTTGACCGCTGTCCAGTGATCCACTCGATTACTTTGGTACCTTCCCCGCCAAGCTTATTGCTAAGCATACGCCAGTGTCCGGTACACATTGCATACATGATAGAGCCTATGGCTGAAGCATAGGAACATCTTTCATTTTCTCTCTATCTTCATCGTGGTCGGGCATTGAGTCCACTCAATTTCACACCTTGTAATACAGTAAAACCTTTCTTTGCCTGATCCATTTTGAACTTTTTCAAAATTTATCAAGGTATGTGCTTTGTGAAAGTCCAATTGCCGCCTTGATCTATCTCTATAGATCTTGATGCCCAATATGTAAGCAGCTTCACCGAGGTCTTTCATTGAAAAACTTTTATTCAAGTATCCTTTTATGCTATCCAGAATTCTATATCATTTCCAATTAATAATATGTCATCCACATATAATATCGTAAATGCTACAGAGCTCCCACTCACTTTCTTGTAAATACAAAGCTTCTCCAAAAGTCTCAGATAAAACCATATGCTTTGATCACAATATCAAAGTGTTTATTCCAACTCCGAGAGGCTTGCACTGCACCATAAATTGATCGCTGAGCTTGCACACTTTGTTAGCACCTTTTGGATCAACAAAACCTTCTCGTTGCATCATATACAACTCTTCTTCTAGAAATCCATTCAAGAATGCAGTTTTACATCCATTTGCCAAATTTCATAATCATAAAATGCAGCAATTGCTAACATGATTCGACAGACTTAAGCATCGCCACGGGTGAAAAAGTCTCATCGAGTCAACCCTTGAACTTGTCGAAAACCTTTTGCAACAAGTCGAGCTTTATAGACAGCTACATTACCATCAACATACCTTCTTCTTAAAGATCCATTTATTCTCAATGGCTTGCCGATCATCGGCAAGTCAACCAAAGTCCATACTTTGTTCTCATACATGGATCCCATCTCAGATTTCATGGCTTCCACCATTTTATGGAATCTGGGCTCACCATCGCTTCTTCATAGTTTGTAGGTTCACCATGGTCAAGTAACATGACTTCCGTAATAGGATTACCGCACTCACTCGCGGATCTTACTCTAGTTGACCCATGTAGTTCAAGAGAAACTTGATCTCAAGTTTCATGATCATCATCATTAACTTCCTCACTAATTGGTGTAGGTGTCACAGAACCGATTTCTGTGATGAACCATTTTCCAATAAGGGAGCTGGTATCATACCTCATCAAGTTCTACTTTTCTCCCACTCACTTCTTTCGAGAGAAACTCCTTCTAGAAAGGATCCATTCTTAGCAACGAATGTCTTGCCTTCGGATCTGTGATAGAAGGTGTACCCAACTGCTTCCTTTGGGTATCCTATGAAGACACATTTTCCGATTTGGGTTCAAGCTTATCAGGTTGAAGTTTTTCACATAAGCATCGCAGCCCCAAACTTTCAAACGATAAACTTTGGTTTCTTGCCAAACCATAGTTCATAAGGAGTCGCCTTAACGGATTTTGATGGTGCCCTATTTAACGTGAATGCGCCGCCTCTAAAGCATAACCCCAAAACGATAGCGGTAATCGGTAAGAGACATCATAGATCGCACCATATCTAGTAAAGTACGATTATGATGTTCGACACACCATTACGCTGTGGTGTTCCGTGTGGCGTTAGTTGCGTAAACTATTCCGCAATTTTTCAAATGTAGACCAAACTCAGAACTCAAATATTCTCCTCCACGATCGATCGAGAAATTTTATTTTCTTGTTACGATGATTTTCAACTTCACTCAAATTCTTTGAACTTTTCAAATGTTTCAGATTTATGCTTCATTAAGAAGATATACCCATATCTGCTTAAATCATCCGTGAAGGTGAGAAAATAACGATATCCGCCACGCAGCTTCAACATTCATCGACCACATACATCTGTATGTATGATTTCCAACAAATCTGTTGCTCTTCCATAGAACCGAGAACGGTGTTTTAGTCATCTTGCCTATGAGGCATGGTTCGTAAGTACCAAGTGATTCATAATCAAGTGATTCCAAAAGTCCATCAAGATGGAGTTTCTTCATGCGCTTTACACCGATATGACTCTAAACGGCAAGTACACAAATAAGTTGCACTATCATTATTAACTTTACATCTTTTGGCTTCACATCATGAATATGTGTATTACTACTATCGAGATTTAATAAAATAGACCACTCTTCAAGGGTGCATGACCATAAAAGATATTACTCATATAAATAGAACAACCATTATTCTCTGATTTAAATGAATAACCATCTTGCATCAAACAAGATCCAGATATAATGTTCATGCTCAACGCCGCACCAAATAACAATTATTTAGGTCTAAAACTAATCCCAAGGTAGATGTAGAGGTAGCGTGTCGATCCGCGATCACATCGACTTTGGAACCGCTTTCCACGCCATCGTCACCTCGCCCTTGCCAAGCTGCTCGCTTATTCCGTAGTCCCTGCTTTGAGTTGCAAATATTAGCAATGTAACCAAGATCAAATACCCAAAAACTACTACGAGCTCTAGTAAGGTACACATCAATAACATGTATATCACATATACCTTGTTCACCTTGCCATCCTTCTTATCCGCCAAATACTTGGGGCAGTTCCGCTCAAAGGACTAGTTTGTTTGCAGAGAAACACTGGCCTGTGCTTAGGTCCGACTTGTGTTTCTTCTCTTGAGCAGCAACTTTCTTGCTGTTATTTTTGAAGTTCCTTCTTCTTCTTTGCCTTTTTCTTGAAACTAGTGGTCTTGTTGACCATCAACACTTGATGCTCTTTCTTGATTTCTACCTCCGCAGCTTTTAGCATCATGTAAGAGCTCGGAATTGTCTTGGTCATCCCTTGCATATTATAGTTCATCACGAAGCTCTTGTAGCTTGGTGGCGTGATTGGAGAATTCTGTCAATGACACTATCATCCGGAAGATTAACTCCCAGCTTGAATCAAGTGATTATTATACCTGCACATTTTGAGTATATGCTCACCGATGTAACTATTCTCCTCCATCTTGCAGCTATAGAACTTATTGGAGACTTCATATCTCTCAATCCGGCATTTGCTTGAAATATTAACTTCAGCTCTTGGAACATATCATATGCTCCATGACGCTCAAAACGCCGTTGAAGACCCGGTTCTAAGCCGTAGCATGGCACACCGAACTATAGAGTAGTCATCAGCTTTGCTCGCCAGACGCTCACAACTTCGGCGTTGTTCTCAAGCAGAGCAGTTCGCACCCAGCGGTGCTTCCAGATTTAATTCTTCCAGGCAGAATGAGGATAATCTCAAGTTACGGACCCAGTCCATGTAATTGCTACCATCATCTTTCAACTTTGCTATCTCAAGGAACGATTAAAATTCAACGAACAACAAGACGAGCCATCTATCTACAAGAAACATAGACAAGCAAAATACTATCAGTACTAAGTTCATGATAAATTTAAGTTCAATTAATCATATTACTTAAGAACTCCCACTTAGATAGACATCTCTAGTCATCTAAGTGATCACGTGATCCAAATCAACTAAACCATAACCCATCATCACGTGAGATGGAGTAGTTTTCAATGGTGAACATCACTATGTTGATCATATCTACTATATGATTCACGCCGACCTTTCGGTCTCCGTGTTCCGAGGCCATATCTCGCATATGCTAGGCTCGCAAGTTTAACTCTGAGTATTCTGCGGTGCAAAACTGGCTTGCACCTGCTAGATGGACGAGAGCTTATCACACCCGATCATCACGCGGGTGTCTGGGCACGACGAACTTTGGCAACGGTGCATACTCGGGAGAACACTTTTGATAATTAGTGAGAGATCATCTTAAAATGCTACCGTCAATCAAAGCAAGATAAGATGCATAAAGGATAAACATCACATGCAATCAATATAAGTGATATGATATGGCCATCATCATCTTGTGCTTGTGATTCCATCTCAAGCAATCGCCATGATCACCATCGCCACCGCGCGACACCTTGATCTCCATCGTAGCATCGTTGTCGCCTCGCCAATTATTGCTTTCTACGACTATCGCTACCGCTTAGTGATAAAGTAAAGCAATTACATGGCTTTTGCATTTCATACAATAAAGCGACAACCATATGGCTCTCGCCATTGCCGATAACTTCGTTACAAAACATGATCATCTCATACAATAAAATATAGCATCACGCCTTGACCATATCACATCATTAACATGCCCTGCAAAAACAAGTTAGACGCCCTCTACTTTGTTGTTGCAAATTTTACGTGGCTGCTACGGGCTGAGCAAGAACCGTTTTACCACGCATCAAAACCACAATGATAGTTTGTCAAGTTGGTGCTGTTTTAACCTTCGCAAGGACCGGACGAGCCACACTCGGTTCAACTAAAGTGAGAGAGACAGACACCCGCCAAATACCTTTAAGCAAAGAGTGCTCAAGCGGTGAAACCAGTCTCGCATAAGCGCACGCTGTAATGTCGGTCCGGCCGCTTCATCTCACAATATCGCTGAACCAAAGTATGACATGCTGGTAAGCAAGATGACTTATATCGCCCACAACTCACTTGTGTTCTACTCGTGCATATGACATCAACGATAAAACCTGGCTCGATGCCACCGCTGGGGAAACGAGTAATTTCAAAATTTTCCCACGCACACGCTTAGATCATGGTGATGGCATAGCAACGAGAAGGAGAGTATTGTCCACGCACTGTGAGACCGTGAAGCGAAGCGCTATGACAACGCTGTTGATGTAGTCGACGCCTTCACGATCCGACCGATCCAAGTACCGAACGCACGGCACCTCCGAAGTTCAGCACACGCTCAGCTCGATGACGATCCCCGGCCCGATCCAAAGAAGCGCTGCGGGATGAGTTCCACAAGACGACGGTGTGGTGACGATGATGATGCTCCACTGCAAGCAGGCTTCGCTTAAGCTCCGCGACGATATGACCGAGGTGGAATATGGTGGAGGGGGCACCACACACGGCTAAGGAACGATCCGTAGATCAACTTGTGTGTTATGGGGTGCCCCTGCCCTGTGATATAAAGGAGGGAGGGGAGGTGCGGCCCTCATAGGGTGCGCCGAGGAGTCCTACTCCCACCGAGTAGGACTCCCCCTTGCCTTGTTGGAGAAGGAAAGGGGAGGGAAGAGGAAGGGGCGCCGCCCACCTCCTTGTCCTATTCGGACTAGGGGAGGGGGCGCGCCTGCCCCGGCCGCCCTCCTCTTCTCCCTTATGGCCCACTAAGGCCCAACATCCCCGGAGGGTTCCGTAACTCCCTGTTCCTGTAAAATCCCGATTTCACCCGAACCATTCCGATATCCAAATATAGGCTTCCAATATATCAATCTTTATGTCTCGACCATTTCGAGACTCCTCGTCATGTCCGTGATCACATCCGGACTCCAAACAAACTTTGGTACATCAAAACTTGTAAACTCATAATAAACCGCATCGAACGTTGTTGCGCATGGACTTACGGGTTCGAGAACTATGTAGACATGACCTAGAACTATTCTCGTCAATAACCAATAGCGGAACCTGGATGCCCATATTGGTTCCTACATATTCTACGAAGATCTTTATCGGTCAAACCGCATAACTACATAATGTTGTTCCCTTTGTCATCGGTATACGTTACTTGCCCGAGATTCGATCGCCGGTATCCAATACCTAGTTCAATCTCGCTACCGCAAGTCTCTTTACTGCTCCGAATACATCATCTCAAGAACTAACTTATTAGTTGCAATGCTTGCAAGGCTTATGTGATGTGTATTACCGAGAAGGCCTAGAGATAGCTCTCCCACAATCGGAGTGACAAAACCTAATCTCAAATACGCCAACCCAACATGTACCTTTGGAGACACCTGTAGTACCTTTATAATCACCCAGCTACATTGTGACGCTTGGTAGCACCCAAAGTGTTCCTCCGTAAACGGAGTTGCATAATCTCATAGTTACCGAACATGTATAAGTCATGAAGAAAGCAATAGCAATATACTAAACGATCAAGTGCTAGGCTAACGGAATGGTCATGTCAATCACATCATTCTCCTAATGATGTGATCCCATTAATCAAATAACAACACATGTCTATGGTTAGGAAACATAACCATCTTTGATTAATGAGCTAGTCAAGTAGAGGCATACTAGTGACTATATGTTTGTCTATGTATTCACACATGTATTATGTTTTCTGTTAATACAATTCTAGCATGAATAATAAACATTTATCATGATATGAGGAAATAAATAATAACTTTATTATTGCCTCTAGGGCATATTTCCTTCATCTGCCACACATGACTCGCCAAGAAATACCTACCAAGCAAAGTCCTCAAGCTACTGCACCTGTGGTGATGATCGACAGAGTTACTGTCACCTTCATCAAGATTGATCGTAATCATAAATGGGTCAAGCGCCGCTTGGTTCATTTCTTCACATCATGACCTCAACACACAATGCAAAGGAAGAAAACCACTACTACCTCCATGAAACCTTCAAACGCACTGGCTGTTCTTTCACATGTCTACAAAGGAAGAAGAACCGACGGCAATGGACTCAAGGAAGAATTTGACCGGTCCGCACCTCCTCCAAGAAATACAAGAAGGTCAAAGTTCCTTCCTTGGTGGCCAGCTCCTATTCTTCATCTCGCGACACCGATGAAAATGAAGACTTGGACGACACTGCTGCTGGTCCTACTTCAAAACCGACCTAACAACGTCAAGGCCCGTCCTCAACTTGAAATTCTCCAGAGCGTTAGTCCTCGCTGATCCTTTTGGTCATTCATGACAAAGGGGAGAAATATGAGTTAGTCTTCGCCGGTCTAGTTTATTGCCTATATACAGTAATTTATTCTTGTTAAGTTACAACTCTCGCTCTTCCTAAACTTTTATTGATCGAGTTGTAATCTTAAACCCGATGGTGCTTTGATACTTTTGATGCATTATGCTCTTGCACTATGCTCGATTCTCATGAGCTCCTTGAAAATCTTCATAGCAAATCTATTTGAGTCTGGCGCGTTATTTTGCATGCTTGTTCCTCATTAATGTTATCGTGACGCATGCTGAATTACATCAAGCACCATATTTCATCATGCATTTCAAATTCTTCATATTATATGTCAAATGCGTATGAATTACAAGATATAGGGGAGATTCCATGATTCAAATCTTCAAATGTGCACTCCCTCAAAAGCAAATTCCTCACTATGCACATCTCATAGGGGAGTTCTTCTATATTTTGCAATCAAATTCCTCATTATCAACATAAACACTTCATATGTTTATCCCTCGCTTGAAAACTTAACCTATATTGTCATCAATCACCAAAAGGGGAGATTGTAAGTGCATCTAGTGCCCTTAGTGATTTTGGAGTATTGCAGACTTATAGGTTAAGGAACTAATGCGCTTGTGAGTGTACACAGTCTATAAGTCTATGAGGAGTTTGATATTTACAGAGAAAGTCGACTTCTAAAAATGAAGTTCTTCGATCAAGACTTTGATATTCTCAAGACTTTCTCAAGACTTCAAAGTGAAGAAATTGGTGTGACCTTGAAGACTTTGTATTCATTTGAGGAACATGAAGCGTGAAGACTTTGTTTTCGTAGTTTCGCTTTTCTTTCTTGAGTCATAGGAAACACCGTGATCTGTTAAAGGGGGTCGAGGAAATACTAAGGAAAATTTCCATGTGATGCTCAACTCAAAATCCTACACCTACCAATTCCTTCGAGTGAAGCCTTTCGAAATCTCATACAGCTTCACCAATTTCTTCAAGGATGAGACGGTTTTCTGGTCACGAGGAATTTGTTCGACCGAGGAGTTAGGAATTCGCCATGGATTGCCTACACAAGGAGGAACATGATAGCCCCGAGGAATTTGAGATTCAAATTTCCGATCTTATCTGCTGGCGCCGCCACCGTCCCAAAATATCTTATCCACCTAACGGTCATATCATTGAAGGGCATTTATGTCTTATCATGTCGGGCTGCTCCTAGGCTATAAATAGTCGCCTCTCACAACCACTAGCTGGTTGGCTGCTCCGAGAGAACTTGACACTTGTCATTTGAGAGCAACCCATCCTCCGAGGACTTTGAGCGAAAATCATCGAGGGAGGAAAACCCAAAACCAAACCCCCACAAACCCAAAGTGATTGAGCATCATCAAGAAATTGATCCTCATGTGGATCCGACGCTTGTTACCTTTGAAGACTGTGCTTCTTCCAGACGGTTAGGCCATGGTCTAGAGCATCCAAGAGGAATTGTGGATCGCCGAGTGACCAAGTCTGAAGGTTTGGAAGTCGCTCAAGACTTACCACGAGTGATTGACGAGGTCTGTCTGACCTTAGTTCAAGGAGAATACGGTGAGGACTTGTGTCCCGAGCTGCGTGCTCAGCGATCGGGTGTCCGAGATGTGTGTCCTCGAGTTTCAATACTCACCGCCCAACCAGACGTATAATCGAGACAGCAGCTTGAACTGGTCTACCAAATCATTGTCTTCACCAACCCAACTGGTTCTATTTCCTCAACCCTTTCATTTCTCATTATCGTGTTGAGTGTTTGTTCATATATGTGTTTGAAGACTTTGATCAAGACTTTCTCAATTTCCTCGCCCAATTTCTTCACCGCTTTGTCTTCATCTTGAGTTATCCTCGTGATTACGCTTTCAGACTGAGCTTGTCTTCATTTCTTCATGATGACCATGCGCAGTATTCTGTTATGCTTATTTCTTAGTACTTATTCCACAGTAAGTAGTTCTTCGCTAAGGAATTTCACCATCAAATTCCTCGTTGAAGAATTCATAAAATCGCCTATTCACCCCCTCTAGTCGATATAACGACTTTCAATTGGTATCGTGAGCAAGGTACCCCTTGTTCTCGGTGATTTTGGTTTAACCACCGGAGTTTTAGTTATGTCGACCGCAGTATGATCAAGGTCTCAGCAGGTGTCCTACCTTTGATGGGACGGACTACCCCTTTATCGAAGAACAAGATGCTAATGCATCTTGAAGCAATTGACAACAACTCCGTATGTTGTGGAAAATGGTGTTCCCTCACCACACCTTCTCCGAATGTCATTGATGAAGAGATTCAAGCAACCGATTCTGCTTAAGAATATCATATGTGGCCATCCGAGCAAAGGTCAATATGGAAGAGTGAGTGCTTTGGAATCTGCTAAGCTCATCCGGGACAGCCTGTCCAAAGTAATGAAGGAGTCTCAACTCAGCGTGACTCTCGAGTTGATGTTCTTCGTAATCTCTTCAACCGCTTCAAAAGACTCGACAACTAAAATGTTCAACTAACCTTCGATCGCTTCATCGACATCTCGAATGAGCTTCAAGCCCTTGGTGCCATCGACATCACCGACCATGAGGTGGTGAAGAAATTGTTAAGATTGCTTGATTCTCATTTGATACTCCGCACCGATGATACAAGAGCGTGCGACTACAAGTCACTTGATCCTGCCGATATCCTCGAGAGGCTAAATACTCATGAGTTCCAGCTTGTCAAAAGAGAGATCTCTATGGTTCTAGCTATGGAAAAAACGCTGCCTCAAGGCCAAGGTCAGGTCTCAATCTGAGTGTGAAGACTCCGGTAGTAGCCTTGGAGATCCTCAAGAGTTAGGCCAGAGCTAGCAATCTGCCGTGAAGAAATTCCAAGTTCTCAAGACGTGGTCGATTTGGAAAATCCTCAAGGAGCAGTGATTCCTCATCCAGTGGACTATAAGAGAAGACTTTGTCACAAATGCAAGAAACCTGGTCACTACATCCAAGATTGTCCTCATGGGAAAAGGAATTAATGAAAAGAAACACAAGGATTACGCTCGATGACGCCAAGAAGAAGAAGAAATCATCAAAATCTTCATCATCGAATCCTCAAAGCCTTCTTCTCACAAGAAGAGCAGCTCCAAAAAGGCTCTGCATTCATTGGCAAGGAAATGGACTCAAGCTAAATCGAGGAACATGAGGAAGAGGAGGCATCGTAAAAATCTGAGTCCGTGTGGCGAAGTCTAGCTTCTCGCCATCGCTTTCGCCGAAGCAAGTCTATCTTCAACTCAAGAAAATGACCTCACCAACAAAGTCGATGAAGATAGTGATGACTACACTCCCACCTATCGCTTCATGGCAAGGGTGCCAAGGTACTCAAATATACCTCCTCCAAATCTAGTGAAAATGAATCTGATGAAGATCTAAAGTCGAAGTTACTCAAAACTTGCTAAAATTGTCAGAAACAACAAAGGGCTTTGGAAAAGGTTCAAAACATGCTAGATAAAAGTGATGATATGTTAGGTGAAGAAATGGATCGCACTAAAGCCCTCGATCGAAAATGATCGAGACTTCTGCCTAGGCTTGACAGCCTTCAAGGTCATCATAACACTCTCTTATCTCGATCATGAGAAACTTTCTTATGAATTTCTTCAAAGAAAGCAAGATCTTGAGAAGCTAAGAATGAGTTATGAAGATCTTCGTATGAAAGCGATTCATCACTTGCTCAACAAATCAGCACTTCTCGTGAAGAATTTGTTCCTCCATGCTTGAAGTGCATCGAACGTGAATCATTAATT
>JAHIAM010002354.1:0-69260 GCA_021605205.1 Aegilops longissima | reverse complement strand
TCCCATAAGGCATGGTTCGTGATGTGTCAAATGATTCATAATCGAGACTCTAAAAGTCCATCAGCATGGAGCTTCTTCATGCGCTTGACACCAATGTGACCAAGGCGGTAGTGCCACAAGTATGTGGGACTATCGTTATCAACTTTACATCTTTTGGTATTCACACTATGAATATGTGTAACATCACGCTCGAGATTCATTAAGAATAAACCATTGACCATCGGGCATGACCATAAAACATATCTCTCATATAAATAGAACAACCATTATTCTCGGATTTAAATGAGTAGCCATCTCAGATTAAACGAGATCCAGATACAATGTTCATGCTCAAACTTGGCACTAAATAACAATTATTGAGGTTTAAAACTAATCCCGTAGGTAAATGTAGAGGTAGCGTGTCGATGGCGATCACATCGACCTTGGAACCATTCCCGACGCATCGTCGTCACCTCGCCCTTCGCCAGCCTCCGCTTATTCCGCAGCTCCCGCTTTGAGTTACAAATATGAGCAACGGCACCGTATCAAATACCGTGAGCTACTACAAGCAATCGGTAAGGTACACATCAATTACATGTATATCACATATACCTTTAGTGTTGCCGGCCTTCTTGTCGCCTAAGTATTTGGGGCAGTTCCGCTCAAAGGACCCTTCCCTTTGCAATAAAAGCACTCACCTCGTGCTTGGGTCCATTCTTTGACTTCTTCCGCACAAAGCTTATCGGGCAAGTGGCAACATCCTTGCCGCCCTTCTTGAAGTTCTTCTTACCTTGCCTCTCTTGAACTTAGTGGTTTTATTGACCATCAACACTTGATGTTCCTTCTGATTTCTACCGCTGATTTCAGCATTGAAAATACTTCAGAATAGTTTTCACCATCCCCTGCATATTGTAGTTCATCACAAAGCTCTTGTTGCTTGGTGGGAGCGATCAAGGATTCTGTCAATGACCGCCTCGTCCGGGAGGTTAATGTCCAGCTGGGACAAAGGTTGTGCAACCTGCATATTTTGAGTATGTGCTCACCGATGTAACTATTTTCCTCCACCTTACAACTATAGAACTTGTCGGAGACTTCATATCTCTCGACCCGCATGAGCTTGGAAAACCATTTTCAGCTCCTCTAACATCTCATATGCTCCGTGTTGCTCAAAACGCTTTTGGAGCCCCGGTTCTAAGCTATAAAGCATGCCGCACCGAACGAGGGAGTAATCATCAAGACGTGGATCGCCAAGCGCTCATAACGCCTTGTTTCTCTCGATGGGTGCTTCACCTAGCGGTCCTTCTAGGACATATGCTTTCTTGGCATCTATGAGGATGATCTCGTGTTCCGGACCCAGTCCTTATAGTTGCTACCATCATCTTTCAGCTTGGTTTTCTAGGAACGCGCTGAAGTTAATGTTGACATGAGCGCTGGCCATTTGATCTACAAGACATTTATGCAAAGGTTTTTAGACTAAGTTCATGATAATTAAGTTCATCTAATCAAATTATTTAATGAACTCCCACTTAGATTAGACATCCTCTAGTCATCTAAGTGATACATGATCCGAGTCGACTAGGCTGTGTCCGATCATCACGTGAGACGGACTAGTCATCATCGGTGAACATCTCCATGTTGATCGATCTTCCATACGACTCATGTTCGACCTTTCGGTCTCTCGTGTTCCGAGGCCATGTCTGTACATGCTAGGCTCGCAAGTTAACCTAAGTGTTTTGCATGTGTAAACTGTCTTACACCCGCTGTATGTGAACGAGGAATCTATCACACCGATCATCACGTGGTGCTTCGAAACGATGAACTTTAGCAACGGCGCACAATTAGGGGGAACACTTTCTTGAAATTATTATGAGGGATCATCTTATTTACTACCGTCGTTCTAAGTAAACAAGATGCAAAAACATGATAAACATCACATGCAATCAAATAATAGTGACATGATATGGCCAATATCATATAGCTCCTTTGATCTCCATCTTGGGGCTCCATGATCATCTTGTCACCGGCATGACACCATGATCTCCATCATCATGATCTCCATCATCGCTTTCTCCATGGGGTTGCTCGCCAACTATGACTTCTACTACTATGGCTAATGGTTTAGCAATAAAGTAAAGTAATTACATGGCGTTGAATCAATGACACGCAGGTCATACAATAATTAAGACAACTCCTATGGCTCATGCCGGTTGTCATATTCATCGACATGCAAGTCGTGATTCCTATTACAAGAACGTGATCTCATACATCACAATATATCATTCATCATTCATCACAACTTTTGGCCATATCACATCACAAAGCAATTGCCACAAAAACAAGTTAGACGCCCTCTAATTGTTGTTGCATCTTTACGTGGCTGCAATAGGGTTCTAGAAAGAACGCTTTTCTTACCTAAAAAAGCCACAACGTGATTTGTCAACTTCTATTTACCCTTCATAAGGACCCTTTTCATCGAATCCGCCCCAACTAAAGTGGAGAGACAGACACCCGCTAGCCACCTTATGCAACTAGTGCATGTCACCGGTGGAACCTGTCTCACATAAGCGCACGGTAAGGTCGGTCCGGCCGCTTCATCCCACAATACCGCTGAAGCAAAATAAGACTAGTATTGGCAAGAAAGTTGACAACATCTACGCCCACAACAAATTGTGATCTACTCGCAAAGAGAACTACGATAGACCTAGCTCATGATGCCACTGTTGGGGAACGCTGCAGAAAATAATTTTTTCCTACGGTTTCACCAAGATCTATCTATGAGTTCATCTAGAAACGAGTGATAGGAGTGCATCTACATACCTTTGTAGATTGCGAGCGAAGCGCTCAAGAGAACGGGGTTGAGGGAGTCGACTCGCCGTGTTCCAAATCACCGATGACCGAAAGTGCCGAACGGACGGCACCTCCGCATTCAACACACGTACGGTTGTGGAATACGTCTCCTCCTTCTTGATCCTACAAGGGGAAAGGAGAGGTTGATGGAGATCCAGCAGCACGACGGCGTGGTGGTGGATGCAGCAGGATTCCGCAGGCTTCGCCAAGCTCTACGGAGGAGGAGGAGGTGTTGGAGTGGGAGAGGAGGCGCCAGGGCATGGGTGCAGCTGCCCTCCTCCCCTCTTATATAGGCCCCCAGGGGGGCGCCGCCCCGAGATTGGATCTCCCAAGGGGCGGCGGCCGGGGGTGGAGGCCCCAAGGCAAGTGGAGGCGCCTCCCCTAGGGTTCCCAACCCTAGGCGCAGAGGGGGCCTGGGGGCGCACCAGCCTACCAGGCTGGTTCCTCCCACTTCAGCCCATGGGGCCCTCCGGATAGGTGGCCCCACTCGGACCCTCGGACCCTTCCGTGGTCCCAGACAATACCGTGACCCCAAACTTTCCTGCGGTCAAACTCGACTTCCCATATATAATTCTTTACCTCCCGACCATTCTCGAACTCCTCGTGACGCACGGGATCTCATCCGGACTCCAAACAACTTTCGGTTTGCTGCGCACTCATATCTCTACAACCCTAGCGCCACCGAACCTTATGTGTAGACCCAACGGGTTCGGGAGACACGAGACATGACCGAGACGGCTGTCCGGTCAATAACCAACAGCGGATCTCGATACCCATGTTGGTTCCTACATGCTCCTCGATGATCTCATCGGATGAACCACGATATCGAGGATTCAAGCAACCCCAGATACAATTCCCTTTGTCAATCGGTATGTTACTTGCCCGAGATTCGATCGCGGTATCCCAATACCTCGCTCAATCTTGTTACAGGCAAGTCACTTTACTCGCATCAGTGATGATGATCCCGTGACCAAACACTTGGTCACTTTGAGCTCATTATGATGATGCATTACCGAGTGGGCCCAGAGATACCTCTCCGTCATAACGGAGTGACAAATCCTAGCCTCGATCCGTGTCAACCCAATGTACACTTTCGGAGATACCCGTAGTATACCTTTATAGTCACCCAGCACGCCAGACGCTTTGATACACCCAAAGCACTCCTACGATGTCCGAGATTTACACGATCTCATGGTCTAAGGAAAAGATACTTGACATTGGAAAAGCTCTAGCAAACGAACTACACGATCTTGTGCTATGCTTAGATTGGTTTGTCCATCACATCATTCTCCTAATGATGTGATCTCGTTATCAATGACATCCAATGTCCATAGTTAGGAAACCATGACTATCTGCTGATCAACGAGCTAGTCAACTAGAGGCTCACTAGGGACATGTTGTGGTCTATGTATTCACACGCAGTATTACGATTTCCGGATAATACAATTATAGCATGAATAAAAGACAATTATCATGAACAAGGAAATATAATAATAATCCTTTTATTATTGCCTCTAGGCATATTTCCAACAATAGCTAATTAAATGAAGCAAACTTAGCAACACTATTTCATTGAAGAGGTCACCCTTGGCAAATGCAATAATACTAGTATTCCTCAGAACTCCATATATATAAGAACATTTTTGGCACTACACTAGTGTCAAAAACGCTTCTTATATTATTGGACCGAGGGAGTACAAAGAAAGAGATAGAGAGGAATAACCTCCGTGATAGGATATTCACCCATTGGTCTAGAATCACGCCATGCAACTGCTCGATCTCGATCCAAGGGCTCTCGGAAGCCCGTATCATGGGAGAATGGAAAGCCACTACTCGCCATTCGCACGCGGGCAGTTCGCTTCCTACTGTCCCTCAAGACGCCCTTAACCCTCCATGCTTAGTTTTGTCAAAGAATTCTGTGGTGCTTAGTTTTATTTGAGGGGTGGGTTCTCACGGACACCATTATTGTGACTAGCCTTTTTAATAGTACTATATGCATAATTTGGCGCACGAAGCGCCTCTATATGTACCACCTGTTTTTAATTTCAAGTTTTTCTCCAAGGCGCAATCCATCGATACTACTTCTGCATAAAAGTATACATTTTTAAAAGGCTAGAGGGCGGGCAGTCTAGCTTGGTCGGTTTCACGAGAGGCGAGGGCCTTTGTGATTTGATGGCTCATTACTGCTGGAAAGCGGGCCTTGTGATTTGACTGTCAGATAAATGCGCCGACGACCTGATCGAGGAGGAGCAAAGAACCATGCGGTATACTCAAGTTTTCCATCGAGTAGTAATCGCGACGGAGGAGCACGAAACACGGCAGCCCAAAGGCCATATGGCGATAAAAATGATCTAATTTGCTAGTCATCTCATTGTTAGCATTGTTCTACCATTCCTCAAAAAACAGAAACCATTGTTCTATTCCTGCCTCGCAGAGAACGTGACACGTCTTGCGTAAACACCAAGCAAAAGATGAAACACAGCAGCAAAGAAGAAGGAAGATTATCACCCCAAATGATCTAATTCACCGCTGAGTCAGAATCGCTTCTTCATCGCCTCCACGACCTCCATCTCCTTGCGCCTCCTCCGCCATCTTCTTCATTCTGTCCATGACGCGGGATTTCTCGATGCGAGCCTTCATCATCTGCTCCACGGCCGCATTATGTACCTTGACAAGAGCCGGTGCTCGGCGCGAGCTTCGCCAACTCCTCCTTTTGTTCCATGACGAGGGCTCGCGCATCTTCATTGAGGAACTACTATTCTCATGCAGCTTCTTCCAGCCGACGCTCTTCTCCTTCAACAGGTCGATCTCGTGGCGTAGCTTCGCTTTGTCCTCCCGAAGTCGCAGGATTTCGCCGGTCGCCTTCTTCTCCGAGGCAATGCTCTTCTTCAAAGAAAGATCACCAAGCCAGCGGTCAACTCCCCTCGCTGATTGAGCTCAGCTGGCATGTCGCCGAGGCTCTCCTTCAAGAACTCCGCCAAGCCTTGGATGAACTCCTTCTGCTTATTGAGGTGCTTATTGAGCTGATCGGGCATGCCGCCGAGGGATAACGGCTCCAGCCTCCGCCTGGCTCGGCATGTTCGCTCAGGTTAGGGCGCCCCGGAGCCATCACCTGCCTGTGAGAGATGTTTCGAGGTCTCGCGTGGCGGCGAGCCCTCTTTTTTTTCCGCAACCTTGGTTGCCGCCCCCTTGTTACGAGTAGTTCTCACCTAGAGCTCGCTCACCGCCATGGCAACGATTTTATCTAAGAAGAAGTACTTATGAGGAGGAAAGGTAGAGTAATTTTCGGTTAGGTAGTTCCCTTTTTATAACCTAAGTATCGGCACTAGTAGTACTAATACCTGCATAGTGGGAACACGCTCAGGTTTGGTACGTAGTACTAGTAGGTGTGAGCAGGCTTTCAATGTGATGTGAACAAGGTAAAGATTAATTGATGGTTTTGGTTTCGAGGTCCAAACGGCTCCCCGATGAGTTTAGTGGAACATAAATTTCAAGTAGACTACATCGCTCAAATGCATAAATATTGTGTTACTATCAAAATTGGCACAAAATACTGAAGGAGACCAATGGAAGTACTACTAGCAACCCACAATTTAACTACTCGCATGCGCCGCAGTGGAGTAATAATGTATTTCTTCCGCCTCACGCCCACTCAATTTGCATGCGCCAGATTAATTGACCATCAATGAAGTGAACGACTTTTATCGTTGGGGAACGCTTGCAAAAATTAAAATTTTTCCTACGGTTTCACCAAGATCCATCTATGAGTTCATCTAGCAACGAGTATTCAGATTGGATAGCATCTACATACCACTTTGTAGATCGCAACGGAAGCGCCGGAGTGAACGTGGATGAGGTAGTCGATTTGCCGCGATCCAATTCACCGATGATCTAGTGCCGAACGGACGGCACCTCTGCTCAACACACGCACGATCAGCGTAACGCCTCCTTCTTCTTGATCCAGCAAGGTGAAGGAGAGGTTGAGGAAGATGGCTCCAGCAGCAGACGACGGCGGCAGTGATGGTGGAACTTGCAGATTCCTAGGGCTTCGCTGCACTACGGAGGAGGAGGATGTGTTGGAGAGGGAGAGGAGGCGCCCAGGCAAAGGTGCTGCTGCCCCCTCCCTCCCCCCTTATATAGGTGCCAAGGAGGGGAGGGCGCAGCCTTGCCCCTCCTCCAAGGGAGGGGTGCGGCCAAGAGGGGGAGGTGTCCACCTCCCCAAGGCACCCCTGAGGTGCCTTCCCCTCATGGACTCTCCCTTTTTTCACCCTAGGCGATGGGCCCCTTGGGGCTGGTTCCCTGGCCCATGTGGGCCTAGGCGCACCACCTAGGGCCCATGTGGCCCCCGGGCTGGTGGCCCCACTTCAGGACCCCGACCCTCCGTGGTCCCAGACAATACCGATATCACCAAACTTGTCCCGATGGTCAAACAGCACTTCCTATATATAATTCTTTACCTCCGACCATTCCGAACTCCTCGTGACGCCCGTGATCTCATCCGGACTCAACAACATTCGGGTTACTGCACATACATATTCCTATAACCCTAGCGCTATCAACCTTATGTGTAGACCCTACGGTTCGGGAGACATGCGTATATGACCGAGACGGCTTCGGGCAATAACCAACAGCGGATCTCGATACCCATGTTGGCTCCTACATGCTCCACGATGATCTCATCGGATGAACCACGATGTCAAGGATTCAATTAATCCCGTGATACGATTCCCTTTGTCAATCGGTATTTTACTTGCCCGAGATTCGATCGTCGGTATACCAATACCTCGCTCAATCTCGCACGCAAGTCACTTTTCTCGCATCGTAATGCATGATCCCGTGATCAAACACTTTGATCACATTGAGCTCATTGTGATGATGCATTACCGAGAGGGCCCGGTGATACCTCTCCGCTGCCGGAGTGACAAATCCCAGCCTCGATCCATGTCAACCCAATGTACACTTTCGAGATACCCGTAGCATACCTTTATAGTCACCCATACGCTGTGACGCTTGGCACACCCAAAGCACTCCTACGGTATCCGGGAGTTACACGATCTCATGGTCTAAGGAAAGGATACTTGACATTGGATAACTCTAGCAAACGAACTATGCGATCTTATGCTATGTTTAGGATTGGTCTTGTCCATCACATCATTCTCCTAATGATGTGATCCCGTTATCGATGACATCCAATGTCCATAGTCAGAAACCATGACTATCTGTCGATCAACGAGCTAGTCAACTAGAGGCTCACTAGGGACATGTTGTTGTCTGTTATTCACACATGTATTACGATTTCCTGTTAACACAATTATAGCACTAATAAAGACAATTATCATGAATAAGGAAATATAATAATAATGCTTTTATTATTGCCTCTAGGGCATATTTCCAACAGTCTCCCACTTGCACTAGAGTCAATAATCTAGTTACATTGTGATGAATCGAACACCCATAGAGTTCTCGTGCTGATCATGTTTTGCCTTAGGGAGAGGTTTAGTCAACGGATCTGCGACATTCAGATCCGTGCACTTTACAAATTTCTATGTCTCCATCTTGAACATTTTCACGAATGGAGTTGAAGCGACGCTGATGTGCCTAGTCTTCTTGTGAAACCTGGGCCCTTTGCAAGTGCAATAGCTCCAAAGTTGTCACAGAAGAGCTTGATTGGCCCCGACGCATTGGGTATGACTCGAGGTCGGTGATGAACTCCTTCACCCAAATTGCTTCATGTGCTGCCTCCCAGGCTGCCATGTACTCCGCTCACATGTAGATCCCGCCACGACGCTTTGCTTGCAAATCGCACCAGCCATCGCCCCACCATTCAAAATATACACGATCCGGTTTGTGACTTAGAGTCATCCAGATCTGTGTCGGCTTAGCGCCGACGTAACCTTTTACGACGAGCTCTTCGTCACCTCCATAAACGAGAAACATTTCCTTAGTCCTTTTAGGTACTTCAGATATTCTTGATCGCTGTCCAAAGTTCCTTGTCGGGATTACTTTGGTACCTTCCTACCAAACTTACGGCAAGGTTTACATCAGGTCTGGTACACAAGATGGCATACATAATAGAACCTATGGCTGAGGCATAGGGATGACACTCATCTCTTCTATATCTTCTCGCCAGGTCGGACATTGAGCTGAGCTCAATTTCACACCTTGTAACACGTAAGAACCCTTCTTAGATTGATCCATATTGAACTTCTTCAATATCTTATCAAGGTATGTGCTTTGTGAAAGACCTATGAGGCGCCTCGATCTATCTCTATAGATCTTGATGCCTAATATATAAGCAGCTTCTCCAAGGTCCTTCATTGAAAAACTCTTATTCAAGTAGGCCTTGATGTTGTCCAAGAGTTCTATATCATTTCCCATCAAAAGTATGTCGCCTACATATAATATGAGAAATGCTACAGAGCTCCCACTCACTTTCTTGTAAACACAAAGCTTCTCCATAAGTCTGTAGAACCCAAACGCTTTGATCATCTCATCAAAGCGAATGTTCCAACTCCGAGATGCTTGCACCAGCCCATAAATCGAGCGTTGAGCTTGCACACCTTGTCAAGATTCTTAGGATCGACAAAACCTTCCGCTGCATCATATACAATTCTTCCTTAAGGAAACCATTAAGGAATGCCGCTTTTGACGTCCATTTGCCATATCTCATAATCATAGTATGCGGCAATTGCTAACATGATTCTCGACGGACTTTAGCTTCGCTACGGTGAGAAAGTCTCATCGTAGTCAACCCTTGAACTTGTCGATAACCCTTAGCGACAAGTCGAGCTTTATAGATGGTCACATTACCATCCGCGCTCGTCTTCTTCTTAAAGATCCATTTATTTTCTATGGCTCGCCGCTCAACGGCAAGTCACCAAAGTCCATACTTTGTTTTCATACATGGATCCTATTCGGATTTCATGGCTTCCAGCCATTTGTCGAATCTGGCCCGCCATTGCTTCCTCATAGTTCAAGGTTCACCGTTGTCAACAACATGATTTCCAAGACAGGGTTGCCGCACCACTCTGCGGAACGTGTCCTTGTTGACCTTCAATTTCAGTAGGAGCTTGATCAAGCATCTTGATCATCATCATTAATTTCTCTCTAGTCGGTGCAGCACCTCGTAAACGCTTTCTTGAGTTTCGCCATTTTCCGTTCAAGAGGTAACACTTCATCAAGTTCTACTTTCCTCCCACTTACTTCTTTCAAGAGAAACTCTTTCTCTAGAAAGGATCCATTCTTGGCAACAAAGATCTTGCCTTCGGATCTGAGGTAGAAGGTATACCCAACAGTTTCTTTAGGGTATCCTATGAAGACGATTTTCCGACTTGGGTTCGAGCTTTTCAGGTTGAAGTTTCTTCACATAAGCATCGCATCCCCAAACTTTTAGAAACGATACTTAGGTTTCTTCCCAAACCATAATTCATACGGTGTCGCCTCAACGGATTTCGACGGAGCCCTATTTAAAGTGAATGTAGCAGTCTCTAGAGTGTATGCCCAAAATGATAGCGGTAAATCGGTAAGAGATATCATAGATCGCACCATATCCAATAGAGTGCGACACGACGCTCGACACACCATTACGCTGAGGTGTTCCAGCGCGTGAGTTGTGAAACTATTCCACATTTTCTTAAGTGTGTGCCAAATTGTGACTCAAGTATTCTCCTCCACGATCCGATCAGAGAAACTTGATCTTTCTATCACGCTGATTTTCAACCTCACTCTGAAATTCCTTGAACTTTTCAAAGGTCTCAGACTTGTGTTTCATTAAGTAGATATACCCATATCTACTCAAGTCATCGTGAGAGGTGAGAACATAACGATAGCCTCCATGAGCCTCAACACTCATTGGACCGCACACATCGGTATGTATGATTTCCAATAAGTTGGTTGCTCGCCCATTGTTCCCGAGAACGGAGTCTTGGTCATTTTACCCATGAGGCATGGTTCGCACGTGTCAAATGATTCATAATCAAGAGACTCTAAAAGTCCATCTGTATGGAGCTTCTTCATGCGCTTGACACCTATGTGACTAAGGCGGCAAGGCACAAATATGTGGGACTATTGTTATCAACTTTAACTTTTTGGTACTCACACTATGAATATGTGTATCATCACGCATTTAGATTCATTAAGAATAAACCATTAACCATCGGAGCATGACCATAAAACATATCTCTCATATAAATGGAACAACCATTATTCTCTGATTTAAATGAGTAGCCATCTCGAATTAAGCGAGATCCAGATACAATGTTCATGCTCAAACTTGGCACTAAATAACAATTATTGAGGTTTAAAACTAATCCCGTAGGTAAATGTAGAGGCAGCGTGTCGACGGCGATCACATCGACCTTGGAACCATTCCCGACGCCAAGATCGTCACCTCGCCCTTCGCCAGCCTCCGCTTATTCCGCAGCCCCGCTTTGAGTTACAAATGTGAGCAATCGCACCGTATCAAATACCCAAGAGCTACTACGAGTAATCGGTAAGGTACACATCAATTACATGTATATCACATATACCTTTGGTTTTGCTGGCCTTCTTGTCCGCTAAGTATTTGGGGCAGTTCCGCTCCAAAGGACTACTTCCCTTGCAATAAAAACACTCGGCCTCGGCTTGGGTCCATTCTTTGGCTTCTTCCCGCAACTTGTTTATCGGGCGCTGCAACTTCCTTGCCGTCCTTCTTGAAGTTCTTTTACCCTTACCCTTCTTGAACTTAGTGGTTTTATTCACCATCAACACTTGATGTTCTTTCTTGATTTCTACCTCCGCCGATTTCAGCATAGCATATACCTCAGAATGGTCTTTACCATCCCCTGCATATTGTAGTTCATCACAAAGCTCTTGTAGCTAGGTGGAAGCGATCGAGGATTCTGTCAATGACCGCTTCATCCGGAGATTAACTTCCAGCTTGAGTCAAGCGGTTGTGCAACCTGCACATTTTGAGTATGTGCTCACCGACAGAGCCATTTTCCTCCATCTTACAGCTAAAGAATTTGTCGGAGACTTCATATCTCTCGACCCGCATGAGCTTGGAAAACCATTTTCAGCTCTTCAACATCTCATATGCTCCATGTCTCTCAAAACGCTTTTGGAGTCCCGCTCTAAGCTGTAAAGCATGCCGACCGAACGAGGGAGTAATCATCGCAGCGTGATCGCCAAGCTGCTCATAACGCCTTGTTCTGCAGGAGAATAGGTGCGCCACCCAGCGGTGCTCTTAGGACATAATCTTTCTTGGCAGCTATGAGGATGATCTCGTGTTCCGGACCCAGTCCGATAGTTGCTACCATCGCCTTTCAGCTTGGTTTTCTAGGAACGCTGAAGTTGAGGACTACGCTGGCCATTTGATCTACAAGACACATTGTAAATATTTAGACTAAGTTCATGATAATAAAGTTCATTTAATCAAATTTAATGAACTCCCACTTAGATAGACATCCTCTACTAGTCATCTAAGTATTACATGATCCGAGTCAACTAGGCCGTGGTCCGATCATCACGTGAGACGGACTAGTCAACATCGGTGAACATCTTCATGTTGATCGATCTTCTATACGACTCATGCTCGACCTTTCGGTCTTCTCGTGTTCCGAGGCCATGTCTGTACATGCTAGGCTCGCAAGTCAACCTAAGTGTTTTATGTGTGTAAATCTGTCTTACACCCGCTGTATGCGAACGTAAGGACCTATCACACCCGATCATCACGTGGTGCTTCGAACGATTTAACCTTAGCAACGGTGCACGCTTAGGGTGAACACTTTCTTGAAATTATTATGAGGGATCATCTTATTTACTACCGTCGCTCTAAGTAAACAAGATGCAAAACATGATAAACATCACATGCAATCAAATAATAAACGTGACATGATATGGCCAATATCACATAGCTCCTTTGATCTCCATCTTGGGGCTCCATGATCATCTTGTCACCGCTTGACACCATGATCCTCATCATCATGATCTTCATCATCGTGTTCCATGAAGTTGCTTGCCAACTATTACTTCTACTACTATGGCTAACGCGTTTAGCAATAAAGTAAAGTAATTTACATGGCGATTCTCAATGACACGCAGGTCATACAAAAATAAAGACAACTCCTATGGTTCTCGCCGTTGTCATACTCATCGACATGCAAGTCGTGATTCCTATTACAATAGCATGAACATCTCATACATCACATATAGATCATTCATCATACATCACAACTTTGGCCATATCATATCATTAAAGCACTTGCTGCAAAAACAAGTTAGACGCCCTCTAATTGTTGTTGCAAGTTTTACGTGGCTGAATTAGGGTTCTAGCAAGAACGCTTTTCTTACCTACGCTCAAACCACAACGTGATTTGTCAATCTCTATTTACCCTTCATAAGGACCCTGTTCATCGAATCCGATCCAACTAAAATAGGAGAGACAGACACCCGCCAGCCACCTTATGCAACTAGTGCATGTTAGTCGGTGGAACCGGTCTCACGTAAGCGCACGTAAGGTTGGTCCGGCCGCTTCATCCCACAATACCGCTGAATCAAGATTGACTAGTAACGGCAAGAAGAATTGACAACATCTACGCCCACAACAAATTGTGTTCTACTCACAAGAAGAAGAACTACGATAGACCTAGCTCATGATGCCACTGTTGGGGAACGCTGCAGAAAATTAAAATTTTTCCTACGGTTTCACCAAGATCCATCTATGAGTTCATCTAGCAACGAGTATTCAGATTGATAGCATCTACATACCACTTTGTAGATCGCAACGAAGCGCCGGAGTGAACGTGGATGAGGTAGTCGACTTTGCCGCGATCCAATTCACCGATGATCTAGTGCCGAACGGACGGCACCTCCGCTCAACACACGACGATCAGCGAACGCCTCCTTCTTCTTGATCCAGCAAGGTGAAGGAGAGGTTGAGGAAGATGGCTCCAGCAGCAGCACGACGGCGTGGTGATGGTGGAACTTGCAAGATTCCTAGCAGGCTTCGCCTGCACTACGGAGGAGGAGGATGTGTTGGAGAGGAGAGGGAGGCGCCCAGGCAAAGGTGCTGCTGCCCCCTCCCTCCCCCCTTTATATAGGTGCCAAGGAGGGGGAGGGCGCAGCCTTGCCCCTCCTCCAAGGGAGGGGTGCGGCCAAGAGGGGGAGGTGTCCACCTCCCAAGGCACCCCTGAGGTGCCTTCCCCTCATGGACTCTCCTTTTTTCACCCTAGGCGATGGGCCCCTTGGGGCTGGTTCCCTGGCCCATGTGGGCCTAGGCGCACCACCTAGGGCCCATGTGGCCCCCGGGCTGGTGGCCCCACTTCAGGACCCGACCCTCCGTGGTCCCAGACAATACCGATATCACCAAACTTGTCCCGATGGTCAAACAGCACTTCCTATATATAATTCTTTACCTCCGACCATTCCGAACTCCTCGTGACGTCCAGATCTCATCCGGACTCAACAACATTCGGGTTACTGCACATACATATTCCTATAACCCTAGCGCTATCAACCTTATGTAGACTCCTACGGTTCGGAGACATGCGATATGACCGAGACGGCTTTCGGCAATAACCAACAGCGGATCTGGATACCCATGTTGGCTCCTACATGCTCCACGATGATCTCATCGGATGAACCACGATGTCAAGGATTCAATTAATCCCGTGATACGATTCCCTTTGTCAATCGGTATTTTACTTGCCCGAGATTCGATCGTCGGTATACCAATACCTCGCTCAATCTCGCATCGCAAGTCACTTTTCTCGCATCAGTAATGCATGATCCCGTGATCAAACACTTTGATCACATTGAGCTCATTGTGATGATGCATTACCGAGAGGGCCCGGTGATACCTCTCCGCTGCGGAGTGACAAATCCCAGCCTCGATCCATGTCAACCCAATGTACACTTTCGGAGATACCCGTAGCATACCTTTATAGTCACCCAGTTACGCCAGGACGCTTGGCACACCCAAAGCACTCCTACGGTATCCGGAGTTACACGATCTCATGGTCTAAGGAAAGGATACTTGACATTGGATAACTCTAGCAAACGAACTATGCGATCTTATGCTATGTTTAGGATTGGGTCTTGTCCATCACATCATTCTCCTAATGATGTGATCCCGTTATCGATGACATCCAATGTCCATAGTCAGAAACCATGACTATCCGTCGATCAACGAGCTAGTCAACTAGAGGCTCACTAGGGACATGTTGTTGTCTCGTTATTCACACATGTATTACGATTTCCTCGTTAACACAATTATAGCACTAATAAAGACAATTATCATGAATAAGGAAATATAATAATAATGCTTTTATTATTGCCTCTAGGGCATATTTCCAACATTTACACGCCCAAATTATCACATGGGGTGGATCTTGGTACAAAATTGCGTCTCGCTCTGTACCGCTGCAGCGCATGTAGGGAATGAGTGTGCGGGCGTGCGGCACATCTTCGCTTTCAGGCATGTACCGCCAAGATGGCTCGTGGAGGACGAGTACATTCTTCCGAACCAAACAAAGACGCCACCGTGATCAATCCACGCAAGGAGGTCGCGACAATGCCTTCACATGTGCCACGTGGCTTCATGAACTGTAAGAGAGACACCGTAGCGTGCCATTGGTATTCTAATTTACGTGTTTTGCACATACCAAGTATTAGTAATTTACACGCATTGCACGCATCAGATTTTGCAACCAAATTATGAATAAATACTACACTATAGCATGTAAGCTCTAGTCATATATGCGTGATGTAGCCCTTCGCTTAATTCTTATAGTTCATCTCATTCAAAATCAAACTAGTTTTATAAAAAAGCTAAGAACGCGTGAATAGGAAAAACATGGGATTATAGTGGAATGTCGTATTGAATCCTACAGATTCTACGAGTGTTTGATTGTGCATAGAAAAACGCAGAATTCTTTCAAAGAGGTTTGAGTGGATGGATGTTTCCTATGAAATCTAGTGCAAATGAATCATATGGAAAATTCCTATGGTTTACAATCCTACTAATCAAACAACCAAGATAGGAAAAATTCTAATGATTAGAATCCTCCAAAATTCCTTTGAGAATCCTTTTGAATCAAAGAAGCCCTTAATCTATTTTATGATTCATGGAATTGTGCGTTGTAAAGCATAAAGTAAAAACAAATAATGGCAATTCAACTAGAAAAAGTTTGGGCAGTTATGATACGGAAGATTCTAGAACAAAAAAGAACCACTGTTGTTTTGAGGTTTGTGCATTATGCTTAAGTTCAACCATGGAGTCTGCTAGATTGTACATGTGGCAAAATCCGGTGGGGGCTAGAAGATGGTGCGATGGGCCGAGTGGAGGGAGACTATGAAGGAATGCATAAGTGTGAGATCGATATTTAGAGAGAGGGGGCGAACACGTGCGCTGTTGCACGCGGTGGCGGAGCCATGAAAAATAAATGAGCTAGGGGGCCAAGCATTGCTAATCCTTTACGAGGAGGGTCAATTCATGAAATTAAACCTTTTTTAGCAGCAATTGTCTAATGATCACATTCATATTAGCCTCGATATATAGTGATGTTAGGGGGGAGGGGGCAGGTCGCCCATACTGCCCCCTGTCTTCGCCATTGTGCACACATCCGAGAGATGAAGGAAGGCATGGATGATGAGAGGGGACGTTGATATATAATTAATGTGGGTGTATTAGCTATTTATGTTAATCCTATATAGAGAGGTATAGATTGATCGATGTGGACGGGAGAGGTATAGATTGATCGATGTGGACGGGAAAGAGGGTGAGACCTCACCGGATAGATCGATTGATCGGTTTGTGTGGAAAACTATGAAAGACCTAGCTATATACACACATATATAGAGGAACATCGATCGCTGCGATGCACGCGTGAGAGATAAAGAATGCCCGTATGAGGGAGAGGGGATGTGTGGGTGTGTGCCTTCATGGGAGACCGACCAAGAAAAATATTGCATGCGTATATAGATAATGCCGATCGGTAGTGTGTGCATGCATGCACGAGAGAAAGTTAGTGGTACAATTATAAAGAGAAGACTACTGTGGGTGTAAAAGAATACGTGAGGTCATAATCAATGTAAAGTTGAATTCAAATATTTGAATAAGAGATCCTGATGTTTGAAACCCATGCATGCATGAATATAACGGAGATCTGCGCGGTGTGCTTTGGAAATGAGCATGTTGTAATGTATACACATTGAAGAAGGTTAGACTGATTTGAATTTGAGATACCGATGGCAGACATCATTCGCCCATGTCGCATCCGTGCATGTAATTGGAGCTGATGGGAGGCTTTCGCATCACATATCTATATCTATACCCCTATATATATATTATATTATATATATTTTTATATTGTGAGCGGGTAACTTTAACTTTGAAAGATGGTCGTTGGATGAGGCGAATCCGAAGGTCCAAAGATGGCAAATTTGAGCACTATTGGTCGTTGGATATCATCTAGATTCCACCAGATTTCGCCACATGTTTAATCTAGAAGACTCCATGGTTGAACTTAAGCATAATGCACAAACATCAAAACACAAGCACTTCTTATTTGTTCTAGAATCTTCAGATCATAATTGCCCAAATGTTTTTCTACATGATTTGCCATTATTTGTTTTTACTTTATGTCTTACAACGCACAATTCCATGAATCTTAAAATAGATTAGCTTTCTTATAAAAACTAGATGATTTTGAATGAAATGAACTATAAGAATTAAACTAACATCTACATCATGCATATATGACTCAAAGCTTGCATGCTATAATGTGGTATTTATTCATAATTTGCTTGTTAGATCTCATGCGCAATGCACGGTACCTTACTCTAGTCTAAATGGTGTTTGTGTGTGTTGTGCGTGTTGAGGTGCAAATTGTCTTTTTTGGTACACGTTGCTTGTTCTTCCAACTTTCAAGCCGCGCCTTGTTATGCCGAAAATTGAAGCTAGCGCTCTCGCTTCATCGTGCGCAAAACTCCCGCTTCTTCAACCCGCCGCTTTGTTAGCCCGAAATATTTAAGATATATCTTTGTCTCACAGTTCGACAACTCCCTCCATCTCAACTCGCGCCATGCTATTCAAATTACAACACGCGAAAACTCCCACCTCCGTGAAATCCCGACACGCTAAATGCCCGTGGTACCCTCGAACCGAAGAACCGCCTCAAATCGGTGGGGGTACTTTCAGAATTTACCCCACATTTCGACAAGCGCTGCCTCTAAGCCATGGTTCCCCACCGCCATCCCATCCGCCCACCCATTCATACACCGAGGCCGCGAAAACCCGCGACGAAACCCCACACCCTGCTCCGTCCGCCACCCAGCCGGAGCTTCTTCCCCGACGACGCCGTCCATAGCAACACTCGACGCCCTCATCCACCGCATCGATGAGGATCCATTGTCGATCTCGCCGTCCCCGCCGGTTCAGCCACCCCGCCCTCCACCTCCAAGGAGCTGCCCCGACGCTCCCTCGCCTTTTCGCGCCACCTCCATTCCCACACCGCCGCCTTCACCGCACCACGGAAGAGCATCATCATCACCGCTTCTGATGAACTCGCGCCTAATCGGCGCCACCAAAGAGGTTGTACACTAATTGCCGATTTTCTTCTTGATTTGATCTCACGGTGCTGCCGGGCGCCGTCCCGAGCCGACACGGCGCGACTCCATCCACGGCGGCATCGCCGCCACTTCTCCATGGCGCCGCCTCCTCGGCGACATCCACATCAGTAGGAGTTGCTGCTGCTTTAGCTCGCCGCGCTGCCGATCCGCTTTTGCTCTCGGTCCCTCGCCTGGCTCGCTTGTTTGCACGCTGCTGCTCTCGCTCTTGCTCTTGCTTGCGATGCTGCTCCGATTTGGCTACACTTCACGACTGAATCGACTTTTGGGTCACCGATTTCACAGGGTGGGCTCACTGGGTGAAGGAAGAACCAGCCAGAGCGAGGAGGGGGCTCACCGAGAGGTAACCCACTATCTATCTTAGGGTTCAGGATGGGGCGGTGGTCGCCAAGTGGCGGGTGTTGGCGGGCGGTGGCGGATCGCGAGAGAAAAGCTCAGACGGGGCTAGAGGGATGGCCGGGCGGCGGACCGGCGGTGGGAGTGTTTTCAAGGGCGGGCAGCGACTGCGGCGGGTCATGGGGGGGGCTGCTGCTGTTTGGCCGGTGGTGGTCATGGCTCAGGGGGTGGAGGTTGAAGATGAACCGCTGCCTTGATTTCAGATCCAACGGCTACAAAATTGACTCGACCAGAGATGAAAAGTCACGACCGACGTAGCCTCACCTTGCTAGTGCTGCTCAGCCGACAAGAAAATTCAGTTTCGACAAAGAAATTCAGTTTGGACAGCTTAGGTTCGGCCGACGCTTAAGTTCAGTTTTGACAGCTTAAGTTCAGAGATGAGCGGCTGATGTATTTTACATCTAGCACTTTGTGGTTATGTATTTTACGTCATGTATTGAGATGCTATTAGAATTCCACCAGGTTAACGTTGTTTGTTGCCTCTTGTCCCGCTTCAGCCTCGACGTCAGACAACTCACCGGAGTTGCTCCAACGATTTAAACCTCCATCACAAATGAGCAAGACTCGGCTCCATCTCCAGACGCCTAAGATCTTCTTCCTCCTCCGACAAAGAAAGTCAGCCGAGCATCCTCACCGCCAACCCAATCACGTTGAAATCGACATGGCTTCGCCAAAGAGGTTGTACACTTGTTGCATCTCTTTTTTACTCTACATGTTATATATATTATCCACTAAGCACTCGTAGTAATGGGAAATACGATTATTTTATCCTACTATATGACAAGCAAGGAGGTACCAGCAACTTAGCTATCCGTGATGGACTCTCTTGAACGCCATCATTATTTATCTCTCGCTTGAGTTGTGCATTTGTCGATGGGCCCGGAGTTGAGCTAGTATGGCAGTGGCCTGGGTCCAAAGTAATAGAAGTAGCACAAAACATTTTTTAGTGTAGGATTTTCCTTGCTCAAGCCTGCCTACTAGAATCGCCAAGCTTGAAAGTAAAAGTGAATGAAAACATAGGAATTGGAAAGTTTCCTATGGTACTACTTTTCATGAATTTGGTGCAAAGGAATGGAGCAAAGGAAAACTGTAGGATTTGTTCCTTTAGTGTCTCCTTGAAAGAAAAACCGAGGAATTCTAATTTCCACTTCTCCTCCTTTTCATATTCCTATTCATCAAGCACAAGACTAAGAGATAGTAGCATAATAGCATTATAACCGTACATTTTCTTGTGGTTTGACTTAATCTCACCATGCTTTTTTGCATCCTGTGATCTTCCGATTGTTGTGAATCAAACATCCAGATTGGCAAAAATCCTGTGTTTTTAAATTCTCTATTTTGCACGTGCATTCCTATCCTATTCCTGTCTATTTCCTATCCCTGCATTGTTAGAATCCTCAAATTCAAACAAGCCCTTACTCAATTACTTCATGTGAGATATGTGTCAAAGAAAACCTTGTGTGGTTTGTCCTGCCTCAAGGGCGCAGTGTTCCACCCCAGCTCACCTGCACCAACGATTTAAAGGGTTCACCACAGCAGGATCCGCTCTCCAGACTGCCTTTCGCGCCTCGATCTTCTTCCCCACCGCAGCCACGATAATTGCATTACCATCATCAACTAAGTAGATGACCTTGAGGACTACACGGTCCGCAAGAGAGGTCGCACTCTTCCGTGTTCCGCTACGCTATGCGCCGCTTAATATGATGACATGCTACATTATCGTCAGTGTTCACCTATTAGACTCGAGTCAGTCCAAACTAATGCTGAAACTTGAGTTTTTAAATGGTTGTGGGGTACATATTGGGGCAGCAATCAGCACTATCTGCTACTATCCGTTAATCTCCGTGTCTACTATGAGTTTCATGTTGGGTGCAAACAAACATTAAAGGAGCCATTATCTGTATTTTTAACTAAAGCTATTATCCGCCTCGCTATCATTGGTTTTGGGTCTATCCACGCTTGCTACCATCACTGGATTTGTGCATGCACTCCTTACATAATCTCACTATGTTTTATTCCTATGCATGCCGCTTATTGTACACAATGGAACTGATCATGTAGAGCAAAAGAGACGAGCCTCGCATGGCAATAAAATTTCATGCGACGCTGCTCCATGGTGGGCCCAAAGGCAGCCCCTCCACCCATTTCGGATCGTAATCAAGAGGAAGATAACTGTTCGAGGGGATTCGTAAGGAGAAGACCACCCTATTTACCCCATGAGGTCTTCGCCTAACTTGGCATGCCGATGTTGGTAATATCATACATATGGTGCCTTGCATTGCTTATCAGATACATTAAAGATGTCATCTGCTTAGTTTAGACATGCTTTGTGTCAATGCCATCTGCTTAGTTTCTTTATCGATATGTGAATCATGCAATGCCATCTTGTCTAGCCAGCATCATATATGTGAATTTTGCAATGCCACCTGGTTAGCCACCATCTTATATGTGAATTATATCATGCCATATTTTTTATTATGTGTTAAATTTGTCAACAATTTTAGTACATTCAATTACACTTCTCTGCATCAGCCATTCGCACGGTCATGGAAAAATCTGAGTGGAAACAAGGTCTTCAGAGCGCATAATGCTATCTCGACGGCGCATGTCTTGTTGGTTACCGATAGCTCCTCGAGGAGGATTCGAGACAAATGACCACCATATTCCCCCTAAGGTGCATGCCCTAACTTGGCAGGGTTATGTTACTCATATCGTATGTATGGTATCTTGCATTGCTATGTCATTTGCTTAGTTTAGACATGCTTTGTGTGAATGCCACATGTTTAGTGTCTAATTACCATATATGTGAATTATGCAATGCCATCTTGTTGCAAGACATTATATATGTGAATTATGCAATGTTATCTTGTTGCAAGGCATTATGTATGTGAATTATGCAATGCCATGTTGTTTAGGCAAGCGCCATATATGTGAATTATATCATGTCATTCTTTTTTTGTATTTCTCATTGCTTTTGTCGACAATGTTTGTATATTCAACTGCTCTTCCTGTGCATCAGCCATTCGAATTGGTGATGGAGAAATATGGAGTGAAAACAAGGTGTTCAGAGCAGACAATGCTACCTGCTGAAGCAGATATCTTGCTAGTTACATATAGCTCTTCAGAGGAGGATTCAGAGGCAGATGACCAGTCCTATTATCCCCCTGAGGTGTATGCTCAAACTTGGCAGGGTTATATTACTCATATAATGGATATGTTGTATTGCAATGCTTATTTTTACATCATATACACAATATTGAATGCCATCTCCTTAGTTGACACATCATATATGCAATTGCACTCGCTCACTTCCTTAGTATATAAATCATATATTTGAATTATGTCATGCCATGATGTTTACATAGACAACATATATCTGAATTATGGCATGCCAACCCATTTTCTAAAGACATAATATAGTTATATCATCTCATCCTGTTTACATAGTCATCATATTTTAAATTATGTCATTCTATCCGTGAATTATATCATGCCATCATGTTTCCATCGACGGCATGTTTGTGATTTATGGCATGCCAACCACTTTAATAGACACATCGATAGTTATATCATGTCATCCTGCTTACATAGTCATCATATTTTGAAGTATGTCATTCTATCCTGTTTAGTTAGCCATCATACATGTGAAATTGTGTCATGCTATCCTGCTTAATTAGCCATCATATATGTGAAATTATGTCCTGCTATTCTGCTTGCTTAGACACCATAAATGTGAATTATTTCATGACCTGTTTTCTTCCCTACTATCCATTGCACTGTCTATCTTACAATGTCTCAGACATTCAATTACTTTTCTTGTTTATCAGCCATTTCAATTGAGGGAGTGATGGCAGATCTGTGGGAGTAAAACACGGTCTTCGAAAAGATCGTGATACCCGTCGATGCAGATAGAACCACGGTTGTACTTGCCCAAGAATCAGCCCCACCACACATAACCCACACTCATGCAGATTGTACCCTACCCAGCTTGGACAGAGAACCAGCTACACCCCTTCTAACCCCAACCCCAGCAGATAGACACCCAGCCTCCTGCTGACACAAAGACCGCCTCCACCACAGAGCACCCAAACACAAGCAGTTAGTAAGGCAACTGCAAGTGCCCAAATCACGAGGACCACCACTCCAACCCAAGTCAACACTTAAAGCGTAAGAAGAATTGTTCTCGTGTCAGGTTCCATAGCTATGGTTCATACTACTTTGCTCTTGCATCATCAGATTTATCGATACCAACCAATTTCAAATTTGAAGGATGCAATTGAAACTCCAATGGCGCAACAGTATGTTTTAAACCTGTTTCTTCAACATGTTTGGCTGTTTGTTGTTGTAACTTGCTCTATGTTGATTTTAGTTTCAATTGAATAAACAGTTATGTTCTCATGCCATGCACATTACAAGTGTTGTTATTGCTGTGTAGTTTCCTACACTTATATTCTGTCTATGCTGCTTTCTTAAATATATATGATTCGAATCGTATCTATCTTGATTTGGCAACATAAACTAGAATGATATAGACCATACAAAGGACCATACTACATAGATATATGTTTGTTTCATGTGTTATCCTCGTCCACCTTACTACCGAACTGGTTTACCAAAATGAGTTTCATATACTACATTGTAAACCTGAGATGTGTTTGTTTGTTTCTTTTAGAACGCAGATAAAATATTGGAGAAGAGTACCTGTTATGCAATGGTAAAGGAAGTAATGCAGATAAGGTTCAAGATAGTGAGACATCCCTCGTTGGTCTCCAAGAAAGCTGATAAAACTATATTGAGGACACCGAGACAACCCCAAAGTCATGTCTTGATGTAGTGTTCGAGTTATCGGTTACCACCGCCGCACCAGCTCTTTGAACTCGCTGTTCGAATCAGTTTGGCTTGAGTCTCAACTTCAAGTTGAAAGACATCGATCGATGTTATGCGATCGAAGTCAAGGACCGAGGAAGTCCCCGCAGAATTCAGATGCATACTTTCTGGTGCAATAGCAGGCGCTGGAGGACTTAAGCGCCAAACAAGAGAAAGTTAATAAGCTTGCTAAGCATCTTGCCAACATTATGGGTACCCAGGATATTGTTTCTTGAGCTCTTCTAAAGTGGTTTCAGCTCGACTTGTTTTGTCATGCATTTATATACCGCTGTGTTCCCTATATTTGCACCGTGGCGTAACTTTGATGCCCAAAGGGATGTAATATGTGTAATAGCCGTGATAGCCTAGTGTAAGTTGCTTGCTTATTTATTTCCTTGTTGTCTTGTTTATTTGTTTGCTTGTAGTCGCAGCTTCTTTTTCGCGGTTTGCTAGTGGCTGCAATAACCTATTTTTTAAAACTAGGCCACAATAACCATGGGCTAATATTTATCGTAGTGACATCGCACCTATGGGTCAGAGAAACAAGGGCCTTCTACGGGACGATAAATAGTGGGCCTTCCACGGGTCAGAGAAACAATGGGCCTTCTACGGGCGCGTAAACAATGGGCCTTCTACGGGTCAGATCATCAATGGGCCTTATACGGCAATGATCGATTGACACAAACATGGGCCAATAATAAAGTCACATTATGGCGTAAACGGGCTAGAGTTGAATTGTCCGCTCATGGGCCGACCATAACGGGCCGTCGTTAATAGGTCGATTTCATGATGCTATAAAATGGCCCAACGTGTTAACGGACCACAAACGGGCCGATCAGAACCACGGGCTGAATTTGGCCCATAAGCGTAAAATGACAAGAACGGGTCGTAAGTAAACGAATCGCCGAAATGAGCCCAAGAATAAATGGGCTCGAGAAGGCCGAAGATAACATGGGCTGGAAACGCCCAACGGAATAACGGGCCCTTAATGGGTATAAAGTGATACATCGCTCATTACGGGCCGCCACCACGGGCCGTTAAATGGTGTAAAGTAATACATCGTTCATTACGGGCCGCCACCACGGGCCGTTAATGGGTCAAAGTAATACATCGCTCATTACGGGCCGCCACACGGCCGTTAATAGGCCAAGAGTTACATAGGGCCTCATATGGGCCGAAGACGCCATGGGCCATACATGGGCCGAAATGAAAACGAGCCGAATCATATTGGGTGGCCCAGATGACGCCATCGGGCCTAATTCGGATAGGGCATAACAGCCTTGGGTTAGCGGGCTGTAATTGGGCTATATGCTAACAGGCCGCTGACAAGCTTTACATGGGCCGCCCGCCACCTTTCGACCAAGTCAAATGGGCCGCCTTTTCACGTGAATGGGCCTCTGCTAATGCGCCACGCGTCGATGTATCATAGGCGCCTTTCTATCCAATGAGTGGATGACATCTGTCCCAACGGTGAGCCGACACGCAGTTTCTCCAGCCAATGATGATTTTACACGTGGAAAATCCCCATTGGTCGGGCTGTTAACGGGTTATCGGATCCAAAACCCGACCCGATAGCTTAACGGCGTTCGCTTACGGTGGATGCCACGGTCGGTCACCCATGACGAAAGCACTTCGTGACGCATGATTTATCGTCATGGAAGTGGACACTCCGTGATGATGATAATTTTGGTAATGTCATGGAACACTTCTACGACAAAGACATGTATGACTATCTTGATTTTGTCATAATTTTTTCATGGATGTACATGCATGACAAAAAACGCGACCTACTATGACAAACATGTATCATCACGAAAGTGTATTTTTTTTGTAGTGCCAACAGTGGCATCTGAGCTAGGTTTATGTGTAGATGTTATATGCAAGAGTAGAACACAAGTGAGTTGTGGGCGATACAAGTCATACTACTTACCAGTATTTTATACGTTGGTTCGGTGGTATTGTTGGATGAAGCGGCCCGGACCGGCATTACGCGTACGCTTACGCGAGACTGGTTCTACCGATGTGCTTTGCACACAGGTGGCTGGCGGTGTCGGGCCTCCAACTTTAGTTGAACTGAAAGTGGCTACGCCTCGGTCCTTGACAAGGTTAAAACAACACCAACTTGACGAACTATCGCTAGGTTTCGGCGCGAGGTAAGAACGGTTCTTGCTCATCCCGTAGCAGCCACGTAAAACTTGCAACAACAAAGTAGAGGACGCCTAACTTGTTTTTGCAGGGCATGTTGTGATGTGATATGGTCAAGACATGATGTTGTATTTTATTGTATGAGATGATCATGTTTTGTAAACGAGTTATCGGCAACTGGCAAGAGCCATATGGGTGTCGCTTTATTGTATGCAATGCAATCGCCCTGTAATGCTTTACTTTATCACTAAGTAGTAGCGATAGTCGTAGAAGCAATAGTTGGCGAGACGACAACGATACTATGATGGAGATCAAGGTGTTGCGCCGGTGATGATGGTGATTGTCGGTGTCAAAACCGGCGGATCCCGGGTAGGGGGTCCCGAACTATGCGTCTAGGCGGATGGTAACAGGAGACAAGGGACATGATGTTTTTACCTGTGTTCGGGCCTCATGATGGAGGTAAAACCCTACTCCCGCTTGATTAATATTGATGATATGGGTAGTACAAGAGTAGATCTACCACGAGATCGTGAGAGGCTAAACCCTAGAAGCTAGCCTATGGTATGATTGTTGTTCGTCCTATGGACTAAAACCTCCGGCTTATATAAACACTTGAGAGGGTTAGGTTACACGTAGTCGGTTACACCGAAGGAGATCTACATATCCAGACGCCAAGCTTGCCTTCCACGCCAAGGAAAGTCCCATCCGGACACGGGACGAAGTCTTCAATCTTGTATCTTCATAGTCCAGAGTCCGCCAAAGGTCATAGTCCGCCATCCAGACACTCCCCTAATCCAGACTCCTCAAGAGCTCCCTCAACCAGGCTTCAATGACGATGAGTCCGGCCAGCAGCTTTGTCTTCGCATTGCAAGGCGGTTCCTCCTCCTAATACTTCATAGAAGATTTAGAACACAAGGATAGTGTCCGCTCGCAAAATAATTTCCACATACCACCGTAGAGAGAACAATATTTACATTAAATCTAATCACGACGTGTTTCGCAAAGATGTCATCACACCACGCCAAGCCTTTATTCAATCGCTTTTATCTGTCCCCACCTCAGCAGACTTAGCGAGGCGGTTTCTTGGCACGCCTTGTTGAAGCAGTAGATCGTGTCCCTTATTCCGGGATTCTCATCAATACGGACGGGTAACCCAACCGCGCTATTAATTTATTTAGCGCTTGGGAGATAAGCGAGTTTTACCAGCTGGTGGGGGCGATAGTTTCATTCGCCCATATAAGGGATAAGGATCCACCTTTTCCATCTACGCCTTCTTCCTCCTTTGCTTATCCATTTTCACAGACTCGAGCTCCAAATACCAAGTCCGCACATCCCACCTCAACCTTCTCCAGCCATGTCCGGAGCGGGAGGCAAGTGGATGGTTTCTCCGCCACGGAGGGACACATCAAGAAGCCGAGGAAGGCCGGATACCTGTCTAATGACATCGCACACCGCTTCCCGACAAGGGGCAGCTCATCCCCACCCCTGTGCCCCATGAGAGGGTGGTGTTTCACCCACTTCCTCCGCTGGACTAGGTTTCCACTTCACCCATTTGTCCGGGACTCATGTTCTACTACGGCCTGGATTTCCACGATCCGCCCCAAACTTCATCCTCAATATCTCGACGTTTATCGTCATGTGCGAGGCCTTCCTCTGCATCCAGCCCCACTTTGGTTTATGGTTGAAGACCTTTAGTGTCAAGCCGAAGGTAGTGGGCGGCCAACAAGCGGAGTGCAGAGGCGCCATGGTGGGCAAGATGCCCAACGTTACATGGCTCGAGGGCTCCTTCGTGGAGACCATAAAGGGATGGCAATCGGGGTGGTTCTACATCACCGAGCCACAGGACTTAAATGGGCAGCGCCCCTAATTCAGATCTGGCTTCCCTACACAGCTCACCTCCTAGAAAGAGACGGGCTTGCCGCTGGGTAATTCGAGGAGCTGTCCTGACTCCAAGCCCGCGGCCCAAAACCTGGTGAGCAAGAAGCTCAAACTCGCAATGTAGTCCAGGTTATGCTCATCCGCCAGATCCTCCCGTACAACAATGAGCTTTCAGCTTGGGAGTTTGATCCGCACATCACCAAATCCTCGAGCAGGCTCTTCGACACTACGCACGAAGATGCCTTGAAGGTGTTGTTCATACGCCGATGTTCCCCGATCCGCTACCGAGGATCGCGGATTCAGCATGCAGATCAAGCCAACGCTGTAAGTTATTTTAACCTTTACAGACACTTGTTTTCATAGTTTGACTCTATGCGGATCTAAACTCCTTACCTTTGACAGATTGGCAGAGGACGCCCGGCAGATTGACCGTCTGCTCCCTTGCCGTAAGACCCAAATGATGCCCTCTGATGGGTTGTTGGTTCGCACCTTACGTGGTGCCGTAGAAGAATGCCAAGAAGAAGGCCACGGAACTCAAGGAGTTCTCGCTGCCAGTGGTGTCGGACTCATCATCCGATGACTCTATATGGACTCCTCCCGTGGAGACGAGGAGGAGGAAAGAGAGGCCTCCCCCAGCGGAGGGAGAGAAGAAAAGGAAGGCTGCCCCAACTAGGGAGGCCGGAGGGTCCAAGAAGGGAAGGACCTTCCTCCGGACTATTCCACCAACGCCGATGACGGCGAAGAAGAGTGGCCACCTAGGGCCAAGCCCCTGGCGAAATCGTAAGTCTCCGGATACCGAATAACTCATGGCTTTCCTTTGTTGCACAAGCATCTTCCGACGCCGGATATAATCATGCAGCCTCGCCAAGGCCGGGCTCGACGCTTGCCGAGCGGTTCCTCGGGTTCGCTGGTTGTGAACAACACTTCATTCCGACCGCCACCTCTCCTCGCGGCCGCGGATGACGCCGAGGTGGCGCCCCAAAGGGCCAAGCCAGAGGAGGTGGTCCCGAGGCGCCGCAAGGCGCCTCCCGACTCCAAAGCGAAAAGGGGATTAAACCCTAAGGGCTCTAAGTCCGCCCAGGTCGACACCGCACCGAACCTTCAACAGCCTCGCATCCGCAGCGGCCCCTACTAAGAAGGGCAAGTTTACGACACCGTGACCTCCGGCCCAACCAGAGGCACGGATAATCTGCCGGAGGTGCTTAACGGCGCCCATCAACGAGGAGCACCGCACTATTATGAGTGCGGTGATCCCAAGGTTCAGCCCGCCAAGAGTGGGCTGACTGGCTCGTGCTGCCTCCTAACAAAGCTTTGATGTAATGATTAAGATATGTAAATATATTACCAAGATAGACAGAGCCCCCGACATTTCAGCTTTGGTGTTCGGAAAGAAAAGCCAACCGAGGATCAAAAAGATATACGCAGGAGTCTAACATAAGTGTGTCAATATGGGAATGCAGTGTGCCGACCTCCTCACCAGACCGATCATGGAGGTCAATGTATTGAAGCAGTAGCCTCGAGCGGTCCGAGAACGAGCTCGGCCTTGCCAAGAAGCAGCTCGAGGACAAGGAAGGTAAGTAATACCTTATGTAAGTATATAAAAAGATGTGGTTGCAAAAAATGACAGGATCAACGCAGGCGCAGGGGCCACGAACGAGGTGGCGACTCAAGGAAGCGCTGCCCAAGGCCGAAACAATGCGGCCGTGGAGCGACCGAGCGAGAGAAGCAAGAGGCGCTGGTGGCGGCGGTGCAGCAAGAGCTACAGTGCTCTCGTGGAAAACACGAGAGTTTGAGCGTGAATCAAGACTCGAGAGTCCGAGTCAGCCGGCGCTTGAGAGCGCCTAAATCTGCCAAGGCCAAGCCCAAAAAGCCCTCCAGAAATTGAGGCGATGAAGAAGATAGCGGGGTAAGGCATTCTTTATGCAAAGCAAGCACGAAAGTGAATTACTTGTTACTTACCCGAGTCCGGAGCTCTCCAGAGCATTCAGAGATCTTCCCTGCAGAGTGTGTCCGACACACCAAGATTCTACCGAGCCGAGGAGGGAAGCTCGACGAGAAGGTGTTCTCGTCTCAAGATGCCGAGGCCGGACACCCGGTGTTTTTGAGCGACCAGCCAAGCAGCTGGTCGAGCTCCATAAGGTGGCCAACAGCCATGAAGGGTCTCGCAGTCCGTTGCTTGGGCTCGGGAAGCCATGCCCGAAGCTACTTCGGCTTGTAAGGTGGCTGGTGGATGCCTCGTCCATGGGTTGAAGTCATCAAGCGCCTCCAGATGCATCAAGGTGCTCAGAGGTCTTTGCCTGCTAAAGTGCACTGGGCAAGATGGACGCTGAGAAGCTTGTGACGGACGGACCACCGCCGAGCAAGGAGCATCGCAAGCCCGAGATGTATTATGAGGGCGCCCCAAGGGTGCCCGCCAGATAGCGTATGAGTGCTCCAAAGATGTAATTTTTGAGTAAACTCGCATTTGTAATCCTCAGACGCTGAAAACTTGTTTCATATGCGCTAAGCAACGCTTTTGAATTTAAAATATTACCTTCTGTGCGGCCGTTTATCAAAATTGAGAGATGGCGAGTCGTCGGCTTCTGCCCCCATGCCGCGGGTGCTGGGGTGTTCGGGATAAACTTGAGTGCTCTTTTTCCCATTATTGGGTCCTTTGAGGGAGGCGCTCAACACAACGAACAAGGCAATCGGACTATAATGCTTGAACACTCTCACTTAGCCATAGAATTTATAATTTTAAATTTCGCGAAGCCCCTAGTATTCGAAGACCGAGTTCGGGCGCTTATCCACGCCTAGGATGGACAAAGCCGACTTCGCCTAAGCGGCATAAGTCTTTAGGGACTTGAAAACCTCTCAACAGCGACCAGCTCTCGCCTCTATCATGACGGCCGTTTTAGCTTTCCATCGAGGTGCTCAGCCCGACTCAACCGGGCACAATCGCAGTGGTTCTCCCAAAGGCTACCTTAGCCAATATAACGGAACGTAAGGTACCAAAACATGGGAGCCAGGCAAACCCAACTATTGACCCAAGACATGATTCGGAGCCGATGCATATAATGCTATAAGTTCGGGTGCCGACTCATGAGAGTGTTCGGACTTCACACCATATTATGGGGTGTAAGCCCTCGTGTATTGGCCGCACTAAAGTGTACGGTTGCATAATGTCATAACTGAACATATTTTTATATATAAAAAGATAATGCAATAATAGACAAAAGCTATGCATTGTTTATTCGAAAAGTCTGCGTAAAAGCGTAACGATACAAATAGTGCGATAAGCAAGAGATGGGACTATTTAACATGTCCCCTCTAGGGGCGAAGCTATGGATTATATGTGAAACAAGTATACTACTCAAGCTATAGAGACCACCGACACTGACGAGCTTTCGCCTCCCCGGCTGTTGCATCGCAGTGTTCGGCGATTATGTTGCGGACAGCCCTTCCGAAAGTGGAGTCCTGAAAGTAAGAAAGAAAGAAAAAAAGAATGAAAAAATCGGGAGCCCCTTGTGCGGTTGAGCCGTATTTTGGGCGTGCCGTGGTCGTGTCCCTCCCCCTATGCCCATGGTATTTCCAGAGCGTAGTTATGTATGCGCAGTACTAGTTTCGCAATTTCGCGAGGGCTGGGTTAGGGCCGCATTGCTACACGTGCTCGAACGCGCAGCGGTCTTGTTGTAGGTTACCCGGCGCCGCTTGACGGTGTCCGCACGCTTAATGGCCGGATTAGAGAATTGCCTTGACAGTTGCTTTGTACTTCCGCCATGAGGGCCAGCCAGATGCTCCTCCGTCCCGAGAGAGCGCCGTGTTTCCATTGACCGTAATGACCTCGAGGGGCCCGACATCTTGAGCTTGAGGTATGCGAGAGCGGCACCGCATTGAACTTTTCAAATGCGGTCCGTCTCGAGCAAAGCGTGATAGCCATCGCGAACGGGACTATGTCGAGGATTAACTCTCGCTCGAAATTATCCGGGATCCAAGACCACCTCAAGTGTAATCGAGCTCAGATAGTTGGCCTTACACTGGTATGACGCCTTCAAAGGTCGCTCTTTGTGGGTTTAACCTTGAGGGATCTATGCCCATTTTTCGACCGATCCCGATAAAGCAAGTTCAAGTCTGCCGCCGTCCATAAGGACTCCAAAGAGGTGAAACCACCAATGATTGGGTCTAAAACCACGCGCGAATCCGCCATGGCGGATGCTAGTGGTGGTCCTTCGATCAAAAGTGATCGGGCAGGAGGACCATGGGTTGAACTTTGGGGCGACCGCTCCAACGCATATACGCCCCTCGAGTGCACGCTCGCCCCTTTTGGGTATGTGGGTTATGATATCATGTTCACCGTCCGCACTTGTGGGGGAAACCTTCGTCCCCTATTGTTCGGGCGGCCGGGCTCCTCGCGCATCGCTATGCAGCCCATTGTCATTGTTTTCAGCGCTTAACTTGTCTCGTCGCTTGAACACCCAACAACTCGCTGGTGTGGTTGGCTGGTTTTTCGGGGTGCCGTATCCGCATGAGCGATCGAGTATTCATCCAAATTGACGGGCCCGAATATTTCTTTTGAATGGCTTTTTCCATCGACCGGTTTAGAGCTCTTCGAATCCGCATTAACCGCCAGATCCTCAGCATTGTCGCCACACGCGGTGCTTTTGCTTGTTACGACGCCGACCTGCCCATGCTATCCTTGGTATCCGATTTACTGTGGATCTTGGTCATGTTATTACTACGACTCCAGCCAGCTTGTCTTCTCCCATGCAAAAGAGGGTCATGAGTGTCGGAGGGCTGCCATGGATTTCGGCTTTTCCTGTCCTAGGTGCCGGGCAAGCCACTCGGCCACGGATGTTATGCTTGAAGGCTGCAAGGGCCTCGCGTCCGACAATGACTATTTGATTTTCTTCGTTAGGAACCATGTCCAAAATTGCCCGGCCGATTCTCCGATGCTAGATTATGTGGCTTAGGTCATCGGCGCCTGGTGGTCGCACATAGGTGACCTCGAAGTTGTCGAGAATGCGGCTTCCGTGTCCTCCCAACAACCAATTGATTCAACAGCAAGCTGTTAAGCCAATGCCGAGCTGGTCCTTTAAGCTTGAGTGGGAGGTATTTGATGGCGTAGATCATCCTCAAGGGCCATGTGGATATGAAGGAGATAGTCCTAGATCCATACCGCAGGTCTCACAGCCATCGTATGATTCGATGTTTACGGGTTTGAAACCTCGGGATTTGATGATCCATTACTTCATCTCGTGAAGCACAAAGGTGCGGTGACACTCCAAATTTTTGTTGTTTTTGTTTTCAGCAAAAGCCTTGCTTGGTTTGAAGAAGGTCATTTAAACCCTTCTTAAAAACCTCTCTTCTGAATTTTCTTCTCAAAAGCATTACTTGGATTTATTTTCTTCTAAAAAGAAACCTTTTGTGTTTTGGGCTATTCCTTGGTTTTGATCCATCCTTGGTTTTACCATGCCTCTTGTCGTAAATTTCTCCCAAAACCCCTCCTTCCACTTTGGTACAACTCAAACATTCTGTCCAAACTAGTAAAATCCATTTTTGGACTTTATCCCAATTATTTCTTCTCTCAAAATATTTCTGTCTTTTCTTTTGAGCCTAAGTGATTTGCAAAGCAAGTACCCTAATGCTCTTGATTTTTGACCTCAAACCAACTCCCTTGGATAGTCCTTGGTACCCACAACCCAGAACCATCTTGATCCACTCTTCTTCTTTTCAAATATTTCAAATTTCACTCACTGCAAGTTTGGACCAGATTTGCCAAATTTGGTGAAATTCATATCTACACTACTCCAAAAATTCTACCAAAATTCAGGCAGCCCTCAGATGCAATGAGAGACCACCACACCAAAGATCAGCTCAAGAAAAATTTCCCACATGCCAAAATCATTCTGTCGAACACCTTGCATACACTGTTTCTGTGCATCTTCAGTTAAATTCAGAAAGTTCAGAGTTGTAGTGTCGCTTGGCCGTGAGTGTTGGTACCGATCGCTCACAGACCCGGGCGCTTCGGCCGCCTCTTCCCTGGCCAGAGCACCAGACGCGACGCTTGACGGACGCAGCGCCGGTGGCGGTGAGCATCTTCAACGCCGCAGCCTCAAGGGGTTGCAGGCCACCCGGGCGGCCGAACGGCTCGCCCGCTCGCAACGCCGCTCAGGCGCCCATTGCGCCTAGCCTCCGCTGCTGGCCTCATGCATGCCAACAAGACTCGCAGCGCCGCCTGCGTGGCTCAAGCAAGCACAGGGCGCACTCTCCGCCGACAGGCCCGCCGCCTGCCTGGCCGAATCCACCTGTGGCTCCTAATCCAAGCTTGTTTAGCCAAAACAAAACCAAGGAACTCCACGCGACGCCCCACTCCCTAAACCTCCCCGCCAAGCTCTCAGCGCCACCAGAACCATCGCCGGAGAAGTCCGTTTCACGGCCACCGCCGGATCGCTTATAAAAGGAGCCCCGAGCTCGCCTCGTGCACACACCACCACCAACCTCACCAACACCACGCCAAGCTTCGAGGACCTCGAGGAGGTCTCTCCCCAACTCCGCTGCCTTGATCCACCTCACCACCAGCTTCATTCATCATGCGTGAGGCCATCTCCGCGCCCAAACCTCGTCTCGCAGCCTTCTCTCTACACCTAGTGCTCTAACCCCCACCTCAATTCGATCCTTGCAGCCCTCCTCGGCGAATCCACCATCGCCTCGAGCCGTCCGTCCGGAGAAAGTGTCGCCACGACGTGGTGCTCCCCGACGCCCAAGTCCACCACCCACCGACGCTGAAGGACACGCTGATACTTTGGTACACTCCGATCTCCCTCGACTGGCCAGGGGTTCGACGCCGACGACCACCGCAGCCTTCTTCGGGCCAGGCGAGGTCTTTCAAACTCGACATGTGGACCCCCATGTCAGCCTCTCTTTCTTTCCCGCTGAATCGCTTTCCGCTACGCCTTCGGCAGAGTACGCTTCCCTGTGGGCTTGCACGCTTTATTCAACCATTTTCTGTTTTCTCGCTAAACCTCGAACTTTTCTCGTTTATTACGATGAGTCCTCGACAGAAACCCTTATAACTTTTTAATAAAAAGTGATTTTTGAGTGATTCTTTTTCTGACAATCTTATAATTTTGTCTAGTTTTTTATGGGATTTATTTTGAAAAATTTTGGAACAACTTTTATGCTCGCGTTGGTTTTCACGTTAGTATGCCTTTTCGCTATACCGTAGGTTCCGGAGGAGGTGAGGGAACCGCGAACTTCGCCGAGCTAGACCCCGACTACTCTGAACCAGGCAAGCATGTTTGAACTTTTGATATGATGAGTGTTCTGGCAAGTTTGCATTAAATAGTTTCATGGCATGATTGTGAGCATACCGATGAATGTTATTTTCATGCAAAGTTGAGGCAAGTGAGTTCGATAATCCATACGTGTTGGATGTGAACGTGCATGGCCATGTGTTGGCATGAGGATGGGTAAGATGGCAGTGTTGTAGCATGCCGCCTTGTGCCATACTGTTTGACCTCAAGTAAACCCAGATTAGTTCGTTCCCATCCATTTCCTTCCCGCATTACCACATGTTTTCCGTAAGGGATATGGTCTTAGTAAGTTGCAAACCACTTTCCTGGTACACACCAAATGGAGAGGCCGTGATGATGGTTCCATGGCCCTGGATTAAAGGCAGTCATCCGTCAGGGGCATGGGTGTTTCCGTTGGGACCGAGAGGGGGAACCCCTTAGAGCGCCAAGCTGAATATAAATTTGATCCCATGCTATTCGAGATTGTGATCTCCCTGCCTCAAAAGTTTTTCTTGGACGATGTCTAGGGTGATTCCTGCATTCGTGAGGTAGGATGGTGTGTACGGTTAGTTGTGTTTCTTCCGAATACCATAAACGGAACTAGTCCTTCAGACTACGAAACCGCTGGCTGTGAATAATTTTAGTACAAACTCGCAGAGTCATAAATCCTCTAATCATCTTATCCATGTCCAAGTTCTCAGATATCTTATCCCGACAAGTGTCAGTTTTGGTGATGATACTCCGTAATTCACATGAGTACTAAGTTCGTTAAATGTTTATTCCTGTGGATGGACTAACCTGCTTATATTCCTGTGTTGAATATTTATTATGAGTGCTATTTTCTTGTGATGAAAGCCCTTTCATGATGTCGCCGACGTCCGATCGCTGCATTGTTGTTATTTATTTTCATTATAAGCCCTTTCGTGATGTCGCCGACGTCCGATCATGCATTGTTGTTATTTATTTTCATTATAAGCCCTTTCGTGATGTCGCCGACGTCCAATCGCTGCATTGTTGTTATTTATTTTCATTATAAGCCCTTTCTGTGATGTCGCCGACATCCGATCGCGGCATTGTTGTTATTTATTTTCATTATAAGCCCTTTCGTGATGTCGCCGACGTCCGATCGCTGCATTGTTGTTATTTATTTTCATTATAAGCCCTTTCGTGATGTCGCCAGACGTCCGATCATGCATTGTTGTTATTTATTTTCATTATAAGCCCTTTCGTGATGTCGCCAGACGTCCGATCATGCATTGTTATTACTTTCATTATAAGCCCTTTCGTGATGTCGCCAAACGTCCGATCATGCACGCATGTATGTTTATTTCAATATAAGCCCTTTATGAGGTGTCTCTGACGCCTCGATCGTGGCATGTTTTGCTTATTTATTCACCTTCGAGGCGCCGCCGCATAATTCGATCGGTTTTGAGTTTATCTTCTTCGGTTTTTGAGCGACTACCGCCGATTCCCTTCTTAATTTTTTTGCTATACTGTTTTAATTGAGCAATTGTTAAGATTAACCATGTCGCATTCATGCATTCATTTGTTATATCTTTTGTCCGAACTGTCTTAAGTAGTACTTTCATAGTACTCACCGGCTTGTTGATTTGGCCGATGTCGACGGTTACGATCTCATGGATGAAGAATTCGATAGCGAGTCCGACGCCTAGAGGAATCCCACCAGTCTCGTATGCACCCCTGGATTAGTCATTGTGATATATCCGCTCGCTACCCAAATAAATTCATCGAGCCTCACCGACGCCGATGAGCCGCCAAAGGCAGAGACTTATTAACCAATTCCAACTGTTTATTCCACCAACCACTCAAATCTCGAGTCAGTAGTATTTCCACCCCACACCTTTGAGTCATATCCACCACTATGTATAATTATTGGCGGTTGAAATAATTGGTTGGGCATCTTCAGTCCAATTTCGTAATATTGTAATGCTACCGCTTTTGTATCAAAGTTTTGTCAACCGTATGAAGGATTTTCCTCATATTGACTTTCATAGGTCGGTTGTTCAATAAATATTTTATTGAAAACCGGTCGTGACAAGCTTGGTACCAGAGCCAGTGCTGACCGTAGGAAGCCACTAGGTACGATCGCTAATCGGTTATTAGCAAAGTAGAGCTATTTATTGTTTTTACAAATGTAGTCAATTTCATACCAAGATAAATTTATGATTTGACTTCTCAGAATTTTTGCCTACTTTTGTAGATGGCCAGCAACGATCGCGAGTCACAAATGTTCGCCAACATGCCCGATGGGTTTGTCAAGCTTCTCTCCTTCATCGTCCAAGTCGCGATGGGGCCGATGTGCGCCTCAGCCTTCTCCTCTCTCAAAGACAAGGTCAATGACCGCCTAACCATGCACCAAGCCGCTGTGGAATTCAAGAGAGGACGAGTTGAGCGCTACCGGTTCGTGGGAGAGCCATGCCCACAGAGAAGCACGCGCCATGATGGCAGCCCGTGAGGCGATAGCACGCCTCGTGGATATCCTGCCTTCGATGAAGACTCGTCGCCACCGCTACCTGCCATGTCACGTGCCATACACTTGCCACTACGCTGCCTTCTTGCCTTAGAGGAGAACGGATGAAGCTTTGAGATGCTCATCGAGTATCTTCGGCTTTGGAGGCAGCCTTCGACAACCTGGTGGACGACTTTAGTAGCTGCCCGCATGGACTCACCCATGGCTCTACCGCCAACAGAGGGAGCTCCTGCGCTGCACCACCACCGACTTTCGCCTCTCCATCAGCATCGCTCGCCTCCTACTGCCCGCACTACTACTCGTCACCGCCTACCACGGAGGAATTCAACCACGCCATTGCGCTTACTCCGCTTGCTCGCACCACCCTCGTGACCGCCAGATTCGAAAGTTGTCCCAAGACAGGCACCTGCTCCACCAACTCCGCAAGCAGCACCTCTCGCCTAGAACCTATCTCTCGAGGAAGAGGTTGAGTCCCCAGCCTCTCTACGCCTCACCCTTGGCAGGCCAAGGGAAATCCTTACCATCTCCGATTACACGCCTGTCGCCATGCGATGTACCGATTTGTGCGATATGTATATATGTAAATAGGCTGTGAGAAGTAGTTTGTTTGCATGATCATGTAGGATCCGAGAAGTGCACTAGACTAAATAACATGTCAGGATTTATGTATGCATATCCCGAGTGATGTATTGTATAATTACTGCTATGCATGTAAGATATGTAATGAACGGTCCTTCTCCGTATGCAAACGTATTTTCTCTTGAAAATCTTGGGGCATTTGCAACTTTTTGCATTTTCTTGAATTTATTGATTTTTGCGCTCAATTCCTTTCTTATGAGTGTTTCAAAATATATCCCCAGAGTGAACTATGTCTCGCCCTGGACGCGCTACCCATGCCAACTCCGACAGAGGAAAATTATGGCACACCATCCGCAACAATTTCACACAGGATGCATAAGTCAGCAGGATGTTGAAACGGCATTTTCCCAAATGTGCCGCTTTTATGAACAAAGTCAGCAACAACATCAGAAATACTGAACCAAGTCATCAATATGGGAAGTCACCGTGACAGATCAGCAGCAATCAAAATTATCTCGAGCTATGTAAGACACGCCCCAAACATTTTCTCACACCGACAAACCTCTTGAGGCCGAGGACTGGCTTCAGACATGGAGAGAAAATTAATTATCGCCAAGTGTTCAAACCTTGAGAAAGTACTTTATGCTCCGTGACTATCTCACCGGAGCAGCCGTGATCGTGGTGGGAAAATTTCCTGCACATGCACCCCAACGAAAATAATATATCATGGGAGGAATTTAAAGAAGGTTTTCGTGGGGCATATATCCTAAGAGTCTTATGAAAATCAAAAGAGAGAATTTGATGACCTCAAGCAAAGGACAATGAAAGTGTCGTAATACAACAGTCAGTTTACCTCGCTGTCTCGCTACGCCAACGAGGAGCGATGTCAAAAAACAAAAGATGGAGAAATTCTAGACGGTTCGACACCCGCTTAAATGTCAATTGGTCGTACACATTTCCAGATTTTAAGACGCTGGTGGATAAGGCCATTACCTTGGAAAATGAGAGACGAGCTTAGAAGATTTCCGCAAATGGAAGAGGGACCAGACTAAACACAACCGCAACCACCGCAGAAGACAGATGTTCAAGAACTGACACCCAAACCCACGACAAGCCGCCTCACGCCCAATCAAGAATTTCCACGCAAGGGACAAGGAGTTCACATACCGCCAAAGCTACTCTGTTACGCTTAGGAGAAGAAGGGCACTATGCCAAGTAGTGCCCCAAGCCAAGGAACTCAACCCCAAAGCCAACAACGGAAGCAATAATTCGCACCAAAGCGCAACAATTTCAACCCAAATAACAACCACAGAAGGGTCATCTGAACCACGTGACCAAAGAGGAAGCAAAAATGCCCCGACATCATACTGCACGCTTCCGTCAACACAATACCGCCATGGTTTTGTTTGATTCGAGCTTCACTGCTCGCTTTAAAAGTTTTGCTTTGCAAAATAATTTTTCGATGCTTCCCTTGGGAAAATCTATGATCGCCAAGTCCCCGAATTAAGCAAGTTACCTGCATTATTGCCGTGGTGTGGTTATCGAGTTTGAAGGGTTGAAGTTTCACGCAAATCTTATCGTATTGGAAAATAAAGGACTGGATGTCATCTTAGGGATGGATTGGTTAACCACCAACAAAGGTTTTATTGATGCTTCAACAGGACCGTAATTCTCACCCATCACCACGGAAGACCATAAAGGTTTCAGCCAAGGAAAGAAAAATATCCAGCAACCGAGATTGAACAAGGTGGATATTTCTGAATTGAGCAAAGTTCCAGAGGTGTGAATTTCAGATGTATTCCCCAAGAACTACTGTGCATGCCACCAGATCGAGAGATAGAATTCAGCATTGAGCTAGCACCGAACCGCCCCCATATACAAGAAACCATACCGAATGGCACCTTCCGAATTGGTGGAACTGAAGAAGCAAATAAAGGAACTATTGGAAAAGGTTCATAGACTATCGAGCGCTAAACATGGTCACAATCAAGAACAAATATCCGATGCCGCTGAATAAATGATTTATTCGATCAACTCGCCAAGGCCAAGGTGTTCTCAAAGATTGATTTGAGATCGATATCATCAACTCAAAGTACGAACCGAGGATATTCCCAAGACCGCTTTCACCTCCAGATACGGATTGTACGAAGTTCACCGTGATGCCATTCGGACTAACAAACGCCTCAAGATATTTTGTTCACCTCATGAACAAAGTATTCATGAAGTTTATGGATAAGTTTGTTGTGGTATTTATCGATGATATTCTCGTATACTCCAAAACACCGTAAGAACACGCTGAACATCTCCGGATTGTACTAGGAGAACTCAGAAACATCAGTTGTACGCCAAATTCAGCAAGTGTGAATTTTGGCTAAAGCAAGTAGGTTTTCCGGGCCACGATTAACTCAAGAAGGTATCGCCAGAGACCCGAAAGTCATGGCAGATTTTGGTGGAAGCCACCAGCCAAAGTGACGGATGTACGAAGTTTCTTGGGAATGGCAGGATACTACCAAGATTTATTGAAGGATTCTCCACCATAGCAAAGCCAATGACGCAACTACTCAAGAAAGACAGAAGTTTGAATGGACGAAGCTCAAAAAAGTTTCCAAGAACTAAAGAGGAAACCGACGACAAAGACCAAAGATTAATTGTGCCGATATACACAAGAATTTTGAAGTATTTTGTGACGATCTCGAAGGGCCTCAAAAGCGATAATGCAAGAAGGCAAGGTTGTCGATATGTTTCCACAGCTTCGCAAGCATGAGGAAAATTACCCTACCCATGACCTGAATTAGCAGCAGTGATACATGCACTCAAGGAATGGAGACACTTTCTACTTGGTAATCGCTAGAAATATACACGGACCACAAAAGCCTCAAGTATATTTTCACACAACCAGAACTAAATTTACGGCAGCGACGCTTGGTTGAATTAGTAAAGGATTATGATGTTGGGATCCACTACCACCCGGCAAAGCAAATGTTGTAGCAGACGCCCGAGTCGGAACCCCATCCGCATAACGACAAAGATGCCGACTTAAGACCTGAATTCCAGCAGGAGTTCGCAAGGCTCAACCCGATGGTGGTCACCAAGGCAGTGTGTCAAACTTAGAAATACAGCCTACCTCGATAGAGAAGGTTAAAGAGGCTCAACGTGGACACCCCAAAGATTGAAGGCATAAAGCGAAGATGAAATTGGGCAAGGCCTCGAATTCAGATTGATGAGCAAGGAATATTGTGGTACGAGAATAGGCTCTCATGCACTCAAATATCCATGACCTTAAACAGCAAATCCTGGCTGAAAGCCACACCGCCCATATTCAATCCATCCGGAGGAACAAAATGTACAAAGATCTTCAGAAACATTTTGGTGGCATGGTATAAAAGAGACATAGCCACGCTTATTGCATGTTGTGACTCTTGTCAACGATCAAGGCCGAGCACCGTAAACCGCCGGACTATTGCAACCGAATAGGATACCCGAGTGGAAATGGGACTAAATCGAATGGATTTTATTGTTGGACTACCTCGGTCACGACACGGACATGATGCCATATGGGTAATCACAGATAGATCGACTAAAGTAGCTCACTTCATCCCCTGGAAGACAACACACACCACTCGAAGCTTGCTAGGCTCTACCTCTCCCGTATCGCTTGCCTACATGGAGTCCCAAAGAAAATAATCTCTGATGAGGCACTCAATTGCCTCCCGGTTTTGGGATCACTTACAACAAGCTCGAACTCAGCCGGCATTCAAGACCACATACCATCCCTGCATGATGGGCGACGAGCGAGTAAATCAAATTCTAGAAGATATGCCGAGAGCATGTGTCCTCACCTATGGGACCAGCTTGGGAGGAGAGCTTACCATACGCAGAATTCGTGATATAACAACAGCTATCAATCCAGCCTGCAATGGCACCATTTGAAGCTCAGACGGACGAAGATGTCGACTTCGCTAAATTGGTCGGAAACCGGAGATACCATATCTTCGCCCGCACCTGCTCAAGGAGGCCGAGGATAAAGTCAAGGTAATTAAGGACCGCTCAAGACAGCCCAAAGTCGACAAAAGAGTTATTACGATCGAAGCATCGTGGAGTCCATTTTGTACCCGTGCAATTTGTGTACCTACGGGTATCACCCATGAGAGGTCTGCACCGATTCAAGATTAAAGGAAAACTAGCACCAAGATTCATCGGCCTTCTCAAGATAGTAGCACGAAGAGGCACGGTGGCCTACCAGCTAGACTTACCCAAGAATTATCCGACATCCACGACGATTCCACGCCTCCCAATTGAGGAAGTGCGAAGCAACCCAGAGAAACAAGTACCCCATAAAAACATTGACGGCAACCAGATCATACATATCGAGCATCCGATAAAATCTTGGAAGAGTCGAAGGAGAACCCGACAGTAAAACCACCAAGTTTTTCAAAGTTCAAAGGAGCAACCACACCGAAAGTGAAGCCACTTGGGAAAGAGAGGATTTCTTCAACAGAGCACCCACAATTATTTGAAAATCAACTCGAATCTCGGGACTAGATTTTTCCTAAGGGGTAGGTGCTGTGACACTCCAAAATTTTTGTTGTTTTTGTTTTCAGCAAAAGCCTTGCTTGGTTTGAAGAAGGTCATTTAAACCCTTCTTAAAACCTCTCTTCTGAATTTTCTTCTCAAAAGCATTTATTGATTTATTTTCTTCTAAAAGAAACCTTTTGGGTTTTGGGCTATTCCTTGGTTTTGATCCATCCTTGGTTTTACCATGCCTCTTGTCGTAAATTCTCCCAAAACCCCTCCTTCCACTTTGGTACAACTCAAACATTCTGTCCAAACTAGTAAAATCCATTTTTGGACTTTATCCCAATTATTTCTTCTCTCAAAATATTTCTGTCTTTTCTTTTGAGCCTAAGTGATTTGCAAAGGCACCCTAATGCTCTTGATTTTTACCTCAAACCAACTCCCTTGATAGTCCTTGGTACCCACAACCCAGAACCATCTTGATCCACTCTTCTTCTTTTCAAATATTTCAAATTTCACTCACTGCAAGTTTGGACCAGATTTGCCAAATTTGGTGAAATTCATATCTACACTACTCCAAAAATTCTACCAAAATTCAGGCAGCCCTCAGATGCAATGAGAGACCACCACACCAAAGATCAGCTCAAGAAAAATTTCCCACATGCCAAAATCATTCTGTCAACACCTTGCATACACTGCTTCGCATCTTCGCTAAATTCGTAAAGTTCAGAGTTGTAGTGTCGCTTTCCGAGTGTAGGCACCGATCACCAGGCACTCGGGCGCTTTGCGCCCGACCTCTTCCCCGGCCAGAGCACCAGACGCGACGCTTGGACGGACGCAGCGCCGGTGGCGGTGAGCATCTTCAACGCCGCAGCCTTCAAGGTTGCAGGGCCACCCGTGGCGGCCGAACGGCTCGCTCCGCCCGCAACGCTGCTCAGGCCGCCCATTGCGCCTTAGCCTCCGCAGGGCCTCATGCATGCCAGCGCACTCAGAGCAGCACTGCCGCCAGGCGTCTGCAAGCATGGCGCACCTCCGCCGCCGACGGGCTCAAGCCAGCCGCCTGCTCCGTCAATCCACCTGTGGCTCCTAATCCAAGCTTGTTTAGCCAAACGAACCAGTGGAACTCCACGCCGATGCCCCACTCCCTAAACCTCCCCGACCTAGCTCAAGGCCAGAACCATCGCCGAGAAGTCCGCTCACGCCACCGCCGGATCGCTTATAAAAGGAGCCCCGAGCTCGCCTCTCGCACACACCACCACCGAACCTCACCAACACCACGCCAAGCTTCGAGGACCTCGAGGAGGTCTCTCCCCAACTCCGCCGCCTTGATCCGCCTCGCCACCAGCTTGATTCATCATGGTGAGGCCATCTCCGCGCCCAAACCTCGTCCGCAGCCTTCTTACACCTAGTGCTCTAACCCCACCTCAATTCGATCCTTGCAGCCCTCCTCGGCGAGATCCACCATCGCTCGAGCCGTCCCGCCGGAGAAAGTGTCGCCGACGACGTGGTGCTCCCGACGCCTAAGTCCACCACCCACCGACGCTGAAGGACACACTGATACTTTGGTACACTCCGATCTCCCCGACTCAGCTGGTTCGACGCCGACGACCACCGCAGCCTTCGCGCGCCAGGCGTCTTTCAAACTCGACATGTGGACCCCCATGTCAGCCTCTCTTTTTTTTCCCGCTGAATCGCTTTTCGCTGCCTTTCGGCAGAGTACGCTTCCTCAGGCTTGCACGCTTTATTCGAACCGCTTTTTGTTTTCTCGCTAAACCCTCGAACTTTTCTCGTTTATTACGATGAGTCCTCGACAGAAACCCTTATAACTTTTTAATAAAAAGTGATTTTTGAGTGATTCTTTTTCTGACAGTCTTATAATTTTTTCTAGTTTTTATGGGATTTATTTGGAAAGTTTTTGAACAACTTTTATGCACGCTGCTGGTTTTCACGTTAGTATGCCTTTTCGCTATACCGTAGGTTCCGGAGGAGGTGACGGAACTGCTAACTTCACCGAGCTAGACCCCTCGACTACTCAACCAGGCAAGCATGTTTGAAATTTTGATATGATGAGTGTTCTCGCAAGTTTGCATTAAATAGTTTCATGGCATGATTGTGAGCATACCGATGAATGTTATTTTCATGCAAAGTTGAGGCAAGTGAGTTCGATAATCCATACGTGTTGATGTGAACGCGTGCATGGCCATGTGTTGGCATGAGGATGGGTAAGATGGCAGTGTTGTAGCATGCCGCCTTGTGCCATACTGTTTGACCTCGTGTCAACCCAGACGGGCTCGTTCCCATCCATTTCCTTCCTGCATTACCACATGTTTTCCGCAAGGGATATGGCTTAGTAAGTTGCAAACCGCTTCCGGTACACACCAAATGGAGAGGCCGTGATGATGGTTCCATGGCCCTGGATTAAAGCCACCATCCGTCAGGCATGGGTGTTTCCGTTGGGACCGAGAGGGGGCACCCCTTAGAGCACGCGAATATAAATTTGATCCCATGCTATTCGAGATTGTGATCTCCTGCCTCAAAAGTTTTTCTTGGACGATGTCTAGGTGATTCCCGGCATTCGTGAGGTAGGATGGGTGTGTACCGTTAGCTGTGTTTCTTCCAAATACCATAAATGGAACTAGTCCTTCAGACTACGGAAACTGCTATTGTGAGTAATTTTAGTACAAACTCGCAGAGTCATAAATCCTCAATCATCTTATCCATGTCCAAGTTCTCAGAGTATCTTATCCTGACAAGTGTCAGGCTTTGGTGATGATACATCCGTAATTCACATGAGTACTAAGTTAGGTTAAATGTTTATTCCTGTGGATGGACTAACCTGCTTATATTCCTGTGTTGAATATTTATTATGAGTGCTATTTTCTTGTGATGAAAGCCCTTCGCGATGTCGCCGACGTCCGATCGCGCATTGTTGTTATTTATTTTCATTATAAGCCCTTTCGTGATGTCGCCGACGTCCGATCATGCATTGTTGTTATTTATTTTCATTATAAGCCCTTTCGTGATGTCGCCAGACGTCCGATCATGCATTGTTGTTATTTATTTTCATTATAAGCCCTTTCGTGATGTTGCTCGACGTCCGATCGCATGCATTGTTGTTATTTATTTTCATTATAAGCCCTTTCGTGATGTCGCCGACGTCCGATCGCTGCATTGTTGTTATTTATTTTCATTATAAGCCCTTTCGTGATGTCGCCGACGTCCAACCGTGGCATTGTTGTTATTTATTTTCATTATAAGCCCTTTTTGTGATGTCGCCGACGTCCGATCGCTGGCATTGTTATTACTTTCATTATAAGCCCTTTCGTGATGTCGCCAAACGTCCGATCATGCACGCATGTATGTTTATTTCAATATAAGCCCTTTATGAGGTGTCGCCAGACGCCTCGATCGTGGCATGTTTTGCTTATTTATTCACCTTCGAGGCGCCGCCGCATAATTCCGATCGGTTTTGAGTTTATCTTCTTCGGTTTTTGAGCGAACTACCGCCATTCCCTTCTTAATTTTTTTGCTATACTGTTTTAATTGAGCAATTGTTAAGATTAACCATGTCGCATTCATGCATTCATTTGTTATATCTTTTGTGCGAACTCGTCTTATGTAGTACTTTCATAGTACTCGCATGGCTTGTTGATTTGGCCGATGTCGACGAAGGCGATCTCATGGATGAAGAATTGATAGCTTAGTCCGACGCCTAGAGGAATCCCAATAGTCTCGCATGCACTTCGGATTAGTCATTGTGATATATCCGCTCGCTACCCAAATAAATTCATCGAGCTCACCGACGCCGATGAGCCGCCAAAGGCAAGAGACTTATTAACCAATTCCAATGTATTATTCCACCAACCACTCAAATCTCGAGTCAAGAGTATTTCCACCCCACACCTTTGAGTCATATCCACCACTATGTATAATTATTGGCGTGTTGAAATAATTGGTTGGGCATCTTCATCCAATTTCGTAATATTGTAATGCTACCGCTTTTTGTATCAAAGTTTTGTCAACCGGTATGAAGGATTTTCCTCCTATTGACTTCATAGGTCGGTTGTTCAATAAATATTTTTATTGAAAACCGGTCGTGACAAGCGGGCGCCTCAGATTGGACTATATCACAACGATCTCAAATGAGCTTTCTCGCCAGAGTTCGCCCGCCGATTTACTATATCCGCATGACGGTTATCGCCACATGTCGTATGCCTACGCGATCCATAGATCGATCTTGTTTGCCTTACCCCGTCCCTCCAATATATCTCGCAGGTCCGGGCGATTTCGCCTTGGTATTCTTGCTGCTGCCGTGCGGCTTGAGGGAGGGCTGAGAGGCCTTCACGCGCCACGAGGTGGCCGGGCCTCGGTCGATCACGCTACCGGGTGATGTAGGTCTAGGTGCTTCCTCCTCTAATCGAGGTAGCAGCCTCGCGCTGAGAGTAGCTCTTGAGGGCGCTCGAGTTCGTGATTTTCGCCGAAGGACATCACCCATCCGTCGGGCTAGCAAGTCTTGGTCAGCTCTAAGATGTTGATGTTTTTTCTTGAGGCTGCTCGCCGTGGCTATGAGCCCGCGCTTGAAACGCCTTGTTCGACGGGATCCTCAGCACGACAAATTGCTGCCGCCGAGGCTTGCCTCGCCTTCTGGAGGAAGGCATGTAATTATCGCCCTCTACCTCTCTCGTCGCCGCTTCTCATGAGGGCTGGCTTCTCCATCCTCCCGTGCTGAATCTCGCCGGAGGGGGTTGTCTTAGGCACCGTCCGGTGTTATTGTCTCCGTGCCGGAATCGCCGCTTTTGCTATGGCGGATTTAGAGCGGCGCCACGACGCCGGGCGCTTAGGTTGTTTCTTTGAGGGGTCATCCTCCGTTGTTCCGCTGCCGCTTCCTTCTTTTGGGTTGTCCACCATGTATATGTCATATGACGAGGTGGCCTTCCAAAGGCCCCGTAGGCGCTGGTTCTTGTTCGCTCTCCTGCATCGCCGCCCATACCGCCGATGTCTTCGAGTAGAAGTCGAGCATGTCGGCTAAATCATCGGCGTGGCTACGGGCGGGTGGTGAGTGGGTTTTGAATTTCTTCGTCGTCCGCTTCCCAACCTTGCCGACCATAGTCCGCCAGGCTCTCCGATAAAGAGAGAGACTTTAGTGAATTCAGAATGTCGCCAAAGGGCGAAAAGTGCCGAAGATGTCCGCGCGGTGAACCCCATGATTGGTGCCCAATAAGATCTCGATTGGCACGGGCTCGAAGGTTCGAGTCCGGAGAGGAGTCCGCACCTTGAGTCATGAGCTTCGCAGCGACAGGTATGGTGTTCGCCCGATCACCGAGAGATTGCAGCCCCGAGGCGGTGTCCAGCCACCCGCCCTCGATAGGCGCAGTCGGCTCCGAGCTAAGGGTCGGAGCGACATCGGTGCGCCTCCGTGACACCGCTTCGCGGCAGAGCTAGATCATGCCCATCGAATAAGCGGCGCGCTTTGGCTGTGGCTCAAACCCGTCAACATCAAGTCTCCGCGACGCCGGCCGTAGTAGTTCAAACTTCCAAATCGACCTGATGGCCACGCAGCGAGCTTTCAGCCGCTTCCATTTGGCTGTTTAATTGCCCGCAGCGCAAAGCCGCTGAATATGGAGATCTGTCCGGGAGAAAAGTCTCACCGACCGCCGTTGTTGATGATCAAGGAGCCATCGGGCCTAAAGGTGACGATAGAGGAACTCTCAATGAAAGCACGTAATGTCGGTGTCAAACCGGCGGATCTTGGGTAGGGGGTCCAAAATCAGCGCCTAGGCGGATGCTAACAGAGACAAGGGACACGATGTTTTACCTGTGTTCGGGCCCTCTCGATGGAGGTAAACCCTACCCTCGCTGATTAATATTGATGATATGGGTAGTACAATAGTAGATCTACTCGAGATCGTAGAGGCTAAACCCTAGAAGCTAGCCTATGGTATGATTGTTGTTCGTCCCACGGCCTAAAACCGTCCGGTTATATAGACACCGGAGAGGGTTAGGTTACACAGAGTCGGTTACAATGGAAGGAGATCTACATATCCAGACGCCAAGCTTGCCTTCCACGCCAAGGAAAGTCCCATCCGGACACGGACGTAAGTCTTCAATCTTGTATCTTCATAGTCCAGAGTCCGCCAAAGGTCATAGTCCGCCATCCTGACACCCCCTAATCCAGACTCCTCAAAGATCATGATTTGCAAGTTTCGAGATAGAGATCACAAGCACAAGATGATGATGGCCATATCATATCACTTATATTGATTGCATGTGATGTTTATCCTTTATGCATCTTATTCTACTTTGATTGACGGTAGCATTATAAGATGATCTCTCACTAAATTTCAAGATAAAGTGTTCTCGTGGAGTATGCACTGCTGCAAAGTTCGTCGCATCGAGACACCACACGGATGATTGGGTGTGATAAGCTCTATGTTCATCTACAACGGTGCAAGCCAGTTTTGCACACGCAAAATACTCGGTTAAACTTGACGAGCCTAGCATATGCCGATATGGCCTCGAACACCGAGACCGAAAGGTCGAGCATGAATCATATAGTAGATATGATCAACATAGTGATGTTCACCATTGAAAACTACTCCATCTCACGTGATGATCGGACATGGTTTAGTTGATTTGGATCACGTGATCACTTAGATGATTAGAGGGATGTCTATCTAAGTGGGAGTTATTTGCCAAATTTGGTGAAATTATATCTACACTACTCCAAAAATTCTACCAAAATTCAGGCAGCCCTCGATGCAATGAGAACCACCACACCAAAGATCAGCTCAAGAAAAATTTCCCACATGCCAAAATCATTCTGTCGAACACCTTGCATACATCTTCGCATCTTTAAATTGAAAGTTCAGAGTTGTAGTGTCCTGCCGAGTGTTGGTACCGACGTCACACCCCGGCGCCGCCCGCTTCTTCCCTGGCGAGCACCGGACGACGCTTGACGGACGAGGCGCCGGTGGCGGTGAGCATCTTCAACGCCGCAGCCTCGGGGTTGGGGCCCACCCTGGCGGCCGAACGGCCGCCCGGCCCAACGCGCTCCCGGGCCCCATTCGCCTAGCCCGGTGGCCTCATGCTGCCAAACTCGAGCGCCCGCTGGGCTCAAAGCACAGGGGACTTCCGCCACAGCCCGGCCCCTGCTGGCCGAATCCACCGGGCTCCTAATCCAAGCTTGTTTAGGCCAAACAAAACCGAACTCCACCCGACGCCCCACTCCCTAAACCTCCTGCTTCCGCCCCAAAAATCGGAGAAGTCCTTTCACGCCACCGCCGATCGCTTATAAAGGAGCCCCGAGCCGCCTCGCACACCACCACCAACCTCACCAACACCACCAAGCTTCGAGGACCCGAGGAGGTCTCTCCCCAACTCCGCTGCCTTGATCCACCTCACCACCAGTTCATTCACCGGAGGCCATCCCGCGCCAAACCTCTCCAGCCTTCTTACACCTAGTGCTCTAACCCCCACCTCAATTGATCCTTGCAGCCCTCCCCAAACCACCATGGGCCTCACGGAGAAAGTGTCGCCGACGGGTTCCCCCGACGCCAAGTCCACCACCCACCGACGCCGAAGGACACGATACTTTGGTACACCCGATCTCCCCACCCGGGTTCGACACGACCACCGGAGCCTTCGGGCCCGGGCAGGTTTTCAAACCCCATGTGGACCCCCATGTCACCTCTTTTCTTTTCCCGCTAACGCTTTCCCGCTTGGCAGAGTACGCTTTGTGGGCTTGCAGCTTTATTCAACCATTTTCTTTTTCTCGCTAAACCTCGAACTTTTCTCGTTTATTACGATGAGTCCTCGGACAGAAACCCTTATAACTTTTTAATAAAAAGTGATTTTTGAGTGATTCTTTTTCTGACAATCTTATAATTTTGTCTAGTTTTTTTGGGATTTATTTTGAAAAATTTTGGAACAACTTTATGCTCGCTGGTTTTCACGTAGTATGCCTTTTCGCTATACCGTAGGTTCCGGGGAGGTGAGGGAACCTAACTTCCCAAGCTAGACCTCGACTACTCGAACCAGGCAAGCATGTTTGAACTTTTGATATGATGAGTGTTCTGGCAAGTTTGCATTAAATAGTTTCATGGCATGATTGTGAGCATACCGATGAATGTTATTTTCATGCAAAGTTGAGGCAAGTGAGTTCGATAATCCATACGTGTTGGATGTGAACGGCATGGCCATGTGTTGGCATGAGGATGGGTAAGATGGCAGTTTGTAGCATGCCGCCTTGTGCCATACTGTTTGACCTCGGTAAACCCAAGTTGTTCCCATCCATTTCCTTCCCGACTACCACATGTTTTCCGAAGGGATATGCTTAGTAAGTTGCAAACCACTTTCCTGGTACACACCAAATGGAGAGGCCTGGATGATGGTTCCATGGCCCCTGATTAAAGGCGTCATCCGTCAAATGGGTGTTTCCGATTGGGACCGAGAGGGGAACCCTTAGAGCGCCTAATATAAATTGATCCCATCTTTCGAGATTGTGATCTCCCGCCTCAAAAGTTTTTTTGGACGATGTCTAGGGTGATTCCCGCATTCGTGAGGTAGGATGGGGTGTATTTAGTTGTGTTTCTTCCAATACATAAACGGAACTAGTCCTTCAGACTACGGAACCGCTCGTGAATAATTTTAGTACAAACTCGCAGAGTCATAAATCAATCATCTTATCCATGTCCAAGTTCGATTATCTATCTCCAAGTGTCGTTTTTGAAGACATCCGTAATTCACATGAGTACTAAGTTCGTTAAATGTTTATTCCGTGGATGGACTAACCGCTTATATTCCTTGTTGAATATTTATTATGAGTGCTATTTTCTTGTGATGAAAGCCCTTTCGCATGTCGCCGACGTCCGATCGCGCATTGTTGTTATTTATTTTCATTATAAGTTTTCGTGATGTCGCCGACGTCCGATCGCGATTGTTTTATTTATTTTCATTATAAGCCCTTTCGTGATGTCGCCACGCCCAACCGCGCATTGTTGTTATTTATTTTCATTATAAGCCCTTTCGTGATGTCGCCTATCCGATCGCATTGTTGTTATTTATTTTCATTATAAGCCCTTTCGTGATGTCGCCGACGTCCGATCGCGCATTGTTGTTATTTATTTTCATTATAAGCCCTTTCGTGATGTCGCCAGTCCGATCTGCATTGTTGTTATTTATTTTCATTATAAGCCCTTTCGTGATGTCGCCGACGTCCGATCTGCATTGTTATTACTTTCATTATAAGCCCTTTCGTGATGTCGCCAAACGCCGATCGCACGCATGTATGTTTATTTCAATATAAGCCCTTTATGAGGTGTCTCAGCCCGATTGGCATGTTTTGCTTATTTATTCACCTTCGAGGCGCCCCGCATAATCGATCGGTTTTGAGTTTATCTTCGGTTTTGAGCGGATCCCCGATTCCCTTCTTAATTTTTTTTTGCTATACTGTTTTAATTGAGCAATTGTTAAGTTTAACCATGTCGCATTCATGCATTCATTTGTTATATCTTTTGTCCAATGTTTGTAGTACTTTCATAGTACTCACCGGCTTGTTGATTTGGCCGATGTCGACGAAGGCGATCTCATGGATGAAGAATCGAAGGTCCGACGCCTAGAGGAATCCCAACTCGTAACCCCGGATTAGTCATTGTGATATATCCGCCCGCTACCCAAATAAATTCATCGAGCCTCACCGACGCCGATGAGCGCCGGAAAGAGACTTATTAACCTTCCTGTATTATTCCACCAACCACTAAATCTTGAGTCAGAGTATTTCCACCCCACACCTTTTGAGTCATATCCACCACTATGTATAATTATTCGTGTTGAAATAATTGGTTGGGAATCTTCATCCAATTAATATTGTAATGCTACCGCTTTTTGTATCAAAGTTTTGTCAACCATGAAGGATTTTCCTCATTTGACTTCATAGGTCGGTTGTTCAATAAATATTTTATTGAAAACCGGTTGACAAGCTTGGTACGAGCCAGTGACGTAGGAAGCCATAGGTACGATTGCTAATCGGTTTTAGCAAAGTAGAGCTATTTATTGTTTTTACAAATGTAGTCAATTTCTACCAAAGATAAATTTATGATTTGACTTCCAGAATTTTTGCCTACTTTTGTAGACCAGAACGATCGAGTCACAAATGTTCGCCAACATGCCCGATGGGTTTTCGTTTCCCTTCATCGTCCATGTCGCGAGGGGCAAAGCGTACCTTTTCCCTCTCTCAAAACAAGGTCAATGACCGCTCAACCATGCACCAAGCCTTGGAATTCAAGAGAGGACGAGTTGAGCTTAGGTTCGTGGAGAGCCATGCCCAGAGAAGCACGCCATGTATGGCAGCCCGTGAGGCGATAGCACCGCCTTGGATATCCTGCCTTCGATGAAGACTCGTCGCCACCGCACCGCCATGTCACGCATACACTTGCCACTACGCTGCTTCTTGCCAGAGGAGAACGGATGAAGCTTTGAGATGCTCATCGAGTATCTTCGGCTTTGGAGGCAGCCTTCGACAACCTGGTGGACGACTTTTAGTGTCGATGGACTCACCATGGCTTACCGCCAAAGAGGGAACTCCCGGTGCACCACCACCGATTTCGCTCCATCGCATCGTCCCCACCCCGACTACTACTCGCCCCGCCTACCACCGAGGAATTCAACCACGCCATTGCGCCTACCCCGTTTCGACCACCCTCGGACCGGCCAGATTCGAAGGTCCCAAACAGGCACCTGCTCCACCAACTCCGCAGACCTCTCGCCTAGAACCTATCTCCGAGGAAGAGGTTGAGTCCCCAAATTTCACGCCACCCTTGGAGGCCAAGGGAAATCCTTACCATCTGATTCACGCCTCGCCGATGTACCGATTGGCGATATGTATATATGTAAATAGGCTGTGAGAAGTAGTTTGTTTGATCATGTAGGATCCGAGAAGTGCACTAGACTAAATAAATTCAGGATTTAATGCATATCCCGAGTGATGTATTGTATAATTACTGCTTGTAAGATATGTAATGAACGGTCCTTCTCCGTAGAAACGATTTTCTCTTGAAAAATCTTGGGGCATTTGAACTTTTTGCATTTTCTTGAATTTATTGATTTTTTGGGCTCAACCCTTTCTTATGAGTGTTTCAAAATATATCCCAGAGTGAACTATGTCTCGCCCTGGACGCGCCCATGCCAACTCCGACAGAGGAAAATTATGGCACACCATCCGCAACAATTTCACAGGAGAAAGTCAGCAGGATGTTGAAACGGATTTTCCAAATGTGCCTTTTATGAACAAAGTCAGCAACAACATCAGGAAATATAACCAAGTCATCAATATGGAAGTCACCGGAAAGGACAGCAATCAAAATTATCTGAGCTACAGACACGCCCCAAACATTTTCTCACACCGACAAACCTTTGAGGCCGAGGACTGGCTTCAGACATGGAGAGAAAATTAATTATCGCCCAGTTTCAAACCTTGAGAAAGTACTTTATGTCCGGACTATCTCACCGGAGCAGCCGTGATCGTGGTGGGAAAATTTCCCACATGCACCCCCAACAAAAATAAATATCATGGGAGGAATTTAAAGAAGGTTTTCGGACATATTCCTAAGAGTCTTATGAAAATCAAAAGAGAAATTTGATGACCTCCAAAGGACAATGAAAGTGTCGAATACAACAGGGATTCCTGTCCCACGCCAACGAGGAGCGATGTCAAAAACAAAAGATGGAGAAATTTGAGTTCGACACCCGCTTAAATGTCAATTGGTCGCATTTCCCCAGATTTTAAGACCTGGGGATAAGGCCATTACCTTGGAAATGAGAACGCGCTTAGAAGATTTCCGCAAATGGAAGAGGGACCGATAAACACAACCGCAACCACCCAAAGACGATGTTCAAGAACTGACCCCAAACCCACAAGCGCCCACGCCCAATCAAGAATTTACAAGGGACAAATTTCCGTTTTTACGCTTAGGAGAAGAAGGCATATGCCAAGAGTGCCCGCCAAGGAACTCACCCCAAGCCAACAACGGAAGAAAACGGCACCAAAGCGCAAAATTTCAACCCAAATAACAACCACAGAAGGGTCATCTGAACCACGTGACCAAAGAGGAAGCAAAATGCCCCAATCATACTGACGCTTCCCAACACAATACCTGCCATGGTTTTGTTTGATTCGAGCTTTCACTGCTCGTTTAAAAGTTTTGCTTTGCAAAATAATTTTCGATGCTTCCCTTTGGGAAAATCTATGATCGCCAAGTCCCCGAATTAAGCAAGTTACCTGATTATTGTGGGTGTGGTTATCGAAAGGGTTGAAGTTTCACGAAATCTTATCGTATTGGAAAATAAAGGACGATGTCATCTTAGGGATGGATTGGTTAACCACCAACGGTTTTTTGATGCTTCAACAGGACCGTAATTTCACCCATCACCACGGAAGACCATAAAGGTTCAGCAAGGAAAGAAAAAATCCAGCAACCGAGAGAAAAGGTGGATATTTTGAATTGAGCAAAGTTCCAAGGTGTGAATTTATGTATTCCCAAGAACTACGCATGCCACCAGATCGAGAGATAGAATTCGCATTGAGCTAGCACCGAACCGCTTCCCTTATACAAGAAACCATACCGAATGGCCCTTCCAATTGGTGGAACTGGAAGCAAATAAAGGAACTATTAAAAGGTTCATAGACTATCGAGCCTAAACATGGTCACAATCAAGAACAAATCCGACTAATAAATGATTTATTCGATCAACTCGCCAAGGCCAAGGTGTTCTCAAAGATTGATTTGAGATCGATTCATCAACTAAAGTACGAACGAGGATATTCCCAAGACCGCCTTTCACCTTGATACGGATTTACGAGTTCACCGTGATGCCATTCGACTAACAAACCTCAAGATATTTTGTTCACCTCATGAACAAAGTATTCATGAAGTTTATGGATAAGTTGTTGTGGTATTTATCGATGATATTCCGTATACCCAAAACACCAAGAACACGCTGAACATCTCCGGATTGTACTAGAGAACCTGAAAATACTGTACGCCAAATTCAGCAAGTGTGAATTTTGGCTAAAGCAAGTAGGTTTTCCGCCACGATTAACTCAAGAAGGTATCGCCAGACCCGAAAGTCATGGCGGATTCTGGAAGCCACCAGCCAAAGGTGACGGATTAAAGTTTTTGGGAATGGCAGGATACTCCAAGATTTATTGAAGGATTCTCCACCATAGCAAAGCCAATGACGAACTACTCAAGAAAGACAGAAGTTTGAATGGACGAAGCTCTAAAAAGTTTCCAAGAACTAAAGAGGAAACTCGAAGAAAAGAAATTTGCCAGATATACACAAGAATTTTGAAGTATTTTGACGATCTCGAAGGGCCTCGGAAAGCAAGAAGGCAAGGTTGTCGAATGTTTCCAACAGCCCAAGCATGAGGAAAATTACCCACCCAGACCGGAATTAGCAGCAGTGATACATGCACTCAAGGAATGGAGACACTTTTACTTGGTAATCCTAGAAATATCACGGACCACAAAAGCCTCAAGTATATTTTCACACAACCGAACTAAATTTACGGCAGCACGCTGGTTGAATTAGTAAAGGATTATGATGTTGGGATCCACTACCACCCGGCAAAGCAAATGTTGTAGCAGACGCCGAGTCGGAACCCCACCCATAACGACAAAGATGCCGGACTTAAGACCTGAATTCCAAGGAGTTCGCAAGGCTCAACCCGATGGTGGTCACCGGCAGTGTCAAACTTAAAATACACCCCCTCGATAGAGAAGGTTAAAGAGGCTCAAAGGGACACCCCAAAGATTGAAGGCATAAAGGAAGATGAAATTGGGCAAGGCCTCAATTCAGATTGATGAGCAAGGAATATTGTGGTAAGAATAGGCTCCTCAAAATATCCATGACCTTAAAAAAAACTGCTGAAAGCCACACCGCCCATATTCAATCCATCCGGAGGAACAAAATGTACAAAGATCTTTCAAAACATTTTGGTGGCATGGTATAAAAAGAGACATAGCCACGCTTATTGCATGTTGTGACTCTTGTCAAAGATCAACCGAGCACCGTAAACCGCCGGACTATTGCAACCAATAGGATACCCAGTGGAAATGGGACAAATCAATGGATTTTATTGTTGGACTACCTCGGTCACGACATGATGCCATATGGGTAATCAGATAGATGACTAAAGTAGCTCACTTCATCCCCTGAAGACAACACACACCACTGGTTGCTAGGCTCTACCTCCCCGACGCTTGCCTACATGGAGTCCCAAAGAAAATAACTTATGAGGCACTCAATTGCCTCCGGTTTTGGGATCACTTACAACAAGCCGAACTCACCGGCATTCAAGACCACATACCATCCCTGCAGATGGGGATCGAGCGAGTAAATCAAATTCTAGAAGATTTGGAGAGCATGTGTCCTCACCTATGGGACCAGTTGGGAGGAGAGCTTACCATAGCAGAATTGATATAACAACAGCTATCAATCCACCGCAATGGCACCATTTGAAGCCTCAGACGGAAAGATGTCACTCGCTAAATTGGTCGGAAACCGAGACACATTCTTCGCCCAGACCGCCAAGGAGGCCGAGGATAAAGTCAAGGTAATTAAGGACCGCTCAAGACAGCCCAAAGTCGAAAAAAGAGTTATTACGATCGAAGCATCGGGAGTCCATTTTGACCCGTGTTTGTGTACCTACGGGTATCACCCATGAGAGGTCTCACCGATTCAAGATTAAAGGAAAACTAGCACTAAGATTCATCGGCCTTTCGATAGTAACAAGAGGCACGGCCTACCCAGATTACTCAAGAATTATCCGACATCCACAATTCCACGCCTCCCAATTGAGGAAGTGCGAAGCAACCCGAGAAACAAGTACCCCATAAAAACATTGACGGCAACCAGATCAATATCGAGCATCCGATAAAAATCTTGAAGAGTCGAAGGAAACCCGAGAAAACCACCAAGTTTTTCAAAGTTCGGGAGCAACCACAAAAAGTGAAGCCACTTGGGAAAGAGAGGATTTTCAACAGAGCACCCACAATTATTTGAAAATCAACCGGAATCTCGGGACTAGATTTTTCCTAAGGGGTAGGTGCGGACACTCAAAATTTTTGTTGTTTTTGTTTTCAGAAAGCCTTGTTGGTTTGAAGAAGGTCATTTAAACCCTTCTTAAAACTCTTCTGAATTTTCTTCTCAAAAGCATTTTTGATTTATTTTCTTCAAAAAGAAACCTTTTGGGTTTTGGGCTATTCCTTTGGTTTTGATCCATCCTTGGTTTTACCATGCCCTTGTCGTAAATTTCTCCCAAACCCCCTCCTTCCACTTTGGTACAACTCAAACATTCTGTCCAAACTAGTAAAATCCATTTTTGGACTTTATCCCAATTATTTCTTCTCTCAAAATATTTCTTTTTCTTTTGAGCCTAAGTGATTTGCAAAGGCACCCTAATGTTTGATTTTTACCTCAAACCAACTCCCCTTGATAGTCCTTGGTACCCACAACCCAGAACCATCTTGATCCACTCTTCTTCTTTTCAAATATTTCAAATTTCACCACTGCAAGTTTGGACCAGATTTGCCAAATTTGGTGAAATTAATCTACACTACTCCAAAAATTCTACCAAAATTCAGGCAGCCCTCGATGCAATGAGAGACCACCACACCAAAGATCAGCTCAAGAAAATTTCCCACATGCCAAAATCATTGTCAACACCTTGCATACATCTTCAGGCATCTTCGCTAAATTCGAAAGTTCAGTTGTAGTGTCGTTGCCGAGTGTAGGCACCGATCACCAGGCACCCGGGCGCTTTGCCGACCTCTTCCCCGGCGAGCACCGACGACGCTTTGAGGACCAGCGGGGGGTGAGCATCTTCAACGCCGGGCCTCAGGGGGCCACCTGGCGGCCGAACGGGTCGCCCGGCCAACGCGCTCCCGGGCCCATTGCGCCCCTAGCCCTCCGCGGGGCTCATGCATGCCAGCGCACCCGCACACCGCCGCCCCGCAAGCATGGGGACCTCCGCCGACGGGCCCCCCCTGTCCGCAATCCACCGGGCTCCTAATCCAAGCTTGTTTAGCGCCAAACGGAACCAGGGAACTCCACCTGAGCCCCACTCCCTAAACCTCCCGACCTAGCTCCACAGAAATCGCCGAGAAGTCCGCTCACGGCCACCGCCGGATCGCTTATAAAGGAGCCCCCGGCCGCCCCTGCCACACCACCACCGAACCTCACCAACACCACGCCAAGCTTGAGGACCTCGAGGAGGTCTCTCCCCAACTCCGCCCTTGATCCGCCTGCCACCGCTTGATTCATCGTGAGGCCATCTCCGCGCCCAAACCTCGTTCAGCCTTCTTACACCTAGTGCTCTAACCCCACCCAACGATCCTTGCAGCCTCCCGGCGAGATCCACCATCGCCGAGCCGTCCCGGAGAAAGTGTCGCCCCGGGGTGCTCCCGACGCCAAGTCCACCACCCACCGACGCGAAGGACACCTGAATTTGGTAATCCGATCCCCCGACCCGGGTTCGACGCCGACGACCACCGAGTTTTCGGGCGCCCGAGGTCTTTTCAAATCGAATGGGACCCCCATGTCACTTTTTTTTTTTCCCCAATGCCTGCTTTCAGAGTACGCTTTCAGGCTTGCACGCTTTATTCAACCCTTTTCTTTTTCGCTAAACCCTCGAACTTTTTCGTTTATTACGATGAGTCCCGACGAAACCCTTATAACTTTTAATAAAAAGTGATTTTTGAGTTTTTTTCCAAGTCTTATAATTTTTTCTAGTTTTTTTGGGGATTTATTTGAAAGTTTTTGGAACAACTTTATGCCGTGGTTTTCACGTTAGTATGCCTTTCGCATACCGTAGGTTCCAGGAGGTGACGGAACTAATCGCCGAGCTAGACCTCACTACTCCGAACCAGGCAAGCATGTTTGAAATTTTGATATGATGAGGTTTGCAAGTTTGATTAAATAGTTTCATGGCATGATTGTGAGCATACCGATGAATGTTATTTTATGCAAAGTTGAGGCAAGTGAGTTCGATAATCCATACGGTTGATGAACGGCATGGCCATGTGTTGGCATGAGGATGGGTAAGATGGCAGGGTAGCATGCCCCTTTGTGCCATACTTTTGACCTCGTCAACCGAGTCGTTCCCATCCATTTCCTTCCCGATTACCACATGTTTTCCGAAGGGATATGGCTTAGTAAGTTGCAAACCGCTTCCGGTACACACCAAATGGAGAGGCGGATGATGGTTCCATGGCCCGGATTAAAGCCCCATCCGTCAGCATGGGTTTCGTTGGGACCGAGAGGGGGCACCCTTAGAGCACGCGAATATAAATTTGATCCCATGCTATTCGAGATTGTGACTCCGCCTCAAAAGTTTTTTGGACGATGTCTAGGGTGATTCCGGCATTCGTGAGGTGGATGGTGTTGAGCTGTGTTTCTTCCAAATACCATAAATGGAACTAGTCCTTCAGACTACGGAACCGCTCGTGAGTAATTTTAGTACAAACTCAGAGTCATAAATTCAATCATCTTATCCATGTCCAAGTTTGTATCTTATCCGAAAGTGTCCTTTGGTGAAGAATCCTGAATTCACATGAGTACTAAGTTAGGTTAAATGTTTATTCCTGTGGATGGACTAACCGCTTATATTCCCTGTGTTGAATATTTATTATGAGTGCTATTTTCTTGTGATGAAAGCCCTTTCGATGTCGCCGACGTCCGATGCATTGTTGTTATTTATTTTCATTATAAGTTTTTCCGGATGTCGCCGACGTCCGATCTGCATTGTTGTTATTTATTTTCATTATAAGCCCTTTTCGGATGTCGCCGACGTCCGACGCATTGTTGTTATTTATTTTCATTATAAGCCCTTTCGTGATGTTGTCGACGTCCACATGTTTTGTTATTTATTTTCATTAAAGCCCTTTCGTGATGTCGCCGACGTCCGATCCGCATTTTGTTATTTATTTTCATTATAAGCCCTTTCGGATGTCGCCGACGCCAATGGCATTGTTGTTATTTATTTTCATTATAAGTTTTTGTGATGTCGCCGACGTCCGACCATAATTGTTTTACTTTATTATAAGCCCTTCGTGATGTCGCCAAACGTCCGATCCTGCAGTTTATGTATGTTTATTTAATATAAGCCTTTAAGGTGTCGCCAGCCGACGGGCATGTTTTTTATTTATTCACCTTCGGGGGCCGCCGAAACCCATGTTTTGATTTATCTTCCGGTTTTTTGTTTAACACCGCCATTCCCTTCTTAATTTTTTTTTGCTATACTGTTTTAATTGAGCAATTGTTAAGATTAACCATGTCGCATTCATGCATTCATTTGTTATATCTTTTGGGAACTTTTAGTACTTTCATAGTACTCATGGTTTGTTGATTTGGCCGGGATGTCATGGGATTCATGGATGAAGAATTCAAAAGTCCCGCCTAGAGGAATCCTCCTTCTCAAACCCGGATTAGTCATTTGGATATATCCGCTCGCTACCCAAATAAATTCATCGAGCTCACCGACGCCATGAGCCGCCAGGAGAGATTATTAACCACCCCCAATTATTCCACCAACCACTCAAATTCAGTCGAGTATTTCCAACCCCACATTTTGAGTCATATCCACCATATGTATAATTATTCGGGTTGAAATAATTGGTTGGGCATTTCATCCAATTTCGAATATTGTAATGCTACCGTTTTTTGTATCAAAGTTTTGTCAACCGTATGAAGGATTTTCCTCCTATTGACTTTCAAGGTCGGTTGTTCAAAAATATTTTTATTGAAAACCGGTCGTGAAAAGGCCCCAGATTATATATCACAACGATCCAAATGAGCCCGAGGTTCGCCCCCGGATTTAAATATCCGCATGATTATCGCCTTCGGGGCCACGATCCATAGATCGATTTGTTTGCCTTTACCCCGCCCCTCCAATATTCCGAGGTCCGCGATTTCCCGCCTTGGTATTCTTGCGCGGGGCGGTTGAGGAGGGCTTCCTTCAGCGCCACAGGTGGCCCGGTCGATCACGCTACCGGGGATGTAGGTCTAGGTGCTTCCCTAATCGAGGTAGCATCGCTGATAGCTCTTGGAGGGCGCCGAGTTCGATTTTCGCCCGAAGGACATCACCCATCCGGGCTAGCAAGCTTGGCAGCTCTAAGATGTTGATGTTTTTTCTTGAGGCTGCTCGCCGGGCTATGAGCCCGCGCTTGAAACGCCTTGTTCGACGGATCCTCGCACCAAATTCCGTCCCAGGCTTGCCTCCTTCGAGGAAGGCATGTAATTATCGCCCACCTTCCCGGCCCTCATGAGGGCTGGCTTCTCCATCCTCCCCGGAACCTGCCGGAGGGGGTTGTCTTAGGCAACGCCGGTGTTATTGTCTCCGTGCCGAATCGCCGCTTTTGCTATGGGGATTTAGAGCGGCCCCGACGCGGGCGCTAGGTGTTTCTGAGGGTCATCCTCCCTGTTCCGCTGTTTCTCTTTTGGGTTGTCCACCATGTATATGCAATGAAGGTTTCCAGGCCCCGAGGCCTGGTTCTTGTTCTCCCGACGCCCCCATACCGCCGATGTTTCGGAGAAGTCCATGGGTTTAAATCATCCGGGCGGCTACGAAGGGTTGGGAGGGTTTTAATTTTCGCGTCTTCCCAACCTTGCCAATACCGCCGGGGCTTCCGAAAAGAGAGAGACTTTAGTGACCCAATGTCGCCAAAGGGCAGGCAAGATGTCCCGGCGGTGAACCCCATGATTGGTGCCCAAAAGATGATTGGACGGGCTCGAAGGTTGAGTCCAGAGGAGTCCGCACTTGGAGCGGAGAGAAGGTTGGTGTTCGCCATCACCGGAGAGATTGCCCCCGAGGCGGTGTCCAGCCACCCGCCTCAGGGGCAGGCCCGAGCAAGGGCGAGCGAACGGCGGGCCTGAACCGTCCAGAGCTAGATCATGCCCATCGAAGGGGCGCCGCTTGGTGGCTCAACCCGCAAATCAAGTTCCGCGGACGCCCCGGGTAGTTCAAACTTCCAAATCGACCGATGGCCACGCCGGGAGCTTTCTCCTTCCATTTGGCGCAATTGCCCGCAGGCCGCCAATATGGAGATCGTCCGGGAGAAAAGCCCCCCGGACCGCCTGTTGATGATCGGGGAGCCATCGGGCCTAAAGGTGAACATAGAGGAACTTCAATGAAAGCACGAATGTCGGTGTCAAACCGCGGATCTTGGGTAGGGGGTCCAAAATCAAGGCCTAGGCGGATGCTAACAGGGAAAAGGGACACTTTGTTTTTTGTGTTCCGCCCTCTCGATGGAGGTAAAAACCCTACCCGCTTGATTAATATTAATATTGTACAATAGTAGATCTACCGAGATCGAGAGGCTAAACCCTGAAGCTAGCCTATGGTATGATTTTGTTCGCCCCACGGCCTAAAACCTCGTTTATATAGACACCGGAGAGGGTTAGGAAAGGGTTACAAAGAGATTAATCCGGACGCCAAGCTTGCCTTCCACGCCAAGGAAAGCCCATCCAACGGGACAAGTCTTCAATCTTGATTCATAGTCCGAGTCCCCAAAGGTCATAGTCCCGCCATCCCAACCCCCAATCCAGACTCCCGGATCATGATGCCTTTAGATAGAACAAGCCAAGAGATGATGGCCATATCATATCACTTATATTGATTATGTGATGTTTATCCTTTATGCATCTTATTCTACTTTGATTGAGAGCATTATAAGATGATCTCTACTAAATTTCAAGATAAAGTGTTTCGGGGAGTTGCACTGCTAAAGTTCCCGGACGACACCAGTGATGATTGGTGTAAGTTTGTTCATCTACAACGGTGCAAAGTTTTACACGAAAAATACCGTTAAACTTTGAAGCCTATATGCCGATATGGCTCAAACCGAGACCAAAAGGTCGGCATGAATCAATAGTAGATATGATCAACATAGTGATGTTCACCATTGAAAACTACCCCATCTCACGGATGATCGGACATGGTTTAGTTGAGATCACGGATCACTTAGATGATTAGAGGTGTCATCAAGTGGGAGTTCTTAAGTAATATGATTAATTGAACTTAATTTACAGAATTAGTCCCTTTAGTTGTTGGGGAACGTAGAAAATAAAATTTCCTACGGTTTCACCAAGATCCATCTATGAGTTCATCAGCAACGAAAGTGATAGGAGTGCATCTACATACCTTTGTAGATCACGAGCGGAAGGCTCAAGGAACGGGTTTGGGAGTCGATTGCCGTGATCCAAATCACCATGACCAAGTGCTGAACGGACAGCACCTCCGTTCAACACACGACGGAGGGATGGCGCCCCCACCCTTGATCCCAAGGGGGAGGAGAGGTTGATGAAGATCCAGACACGAAGGGTGGTGGATGCGCAGAGTTCCAGGCTTGCCGACACGGAAGGAGGAGGGGCAGGGGGGGGGGGCCAGCAAGGGGTGGCTGCCCTCCCCCCCCTCTTATATAGGGTCCCGGGGGGGCCCCAGGAGATGGGATTCCAGGGGGGCGGCCAAGGGGTGGAGGCCCCCAAGGCAGTGGGCGCCTCCCAGGGTTCCCAACCCAGGGCAGGGGTCGGGGAACCAGCCCACCGGGCTGGTTCCTCCCACTTCAGCCCATGGGGCCCTCCGGGGTGGCCCCACCCGGGACCCCGACCCTTCCTGGTCCCGACAAACCGTGGACCCCAAACTTTCCCGGGCCCAAACTCACTTCCCATATATAATTTTTACCTCCCACCATTCCCTCCTCGTGACGTCCGGATCTCATCCGGACCAACAACTTTCGTTTGCTGCATACCATATTCATACAACCTAGGCCACCAACCTTATTGTAGACCTTACGGTTCGGGAGACATGTAGACTGACGGACGGCCCCTCAATAACCAACAGCGGATCTGGATACCCATGTTGGCCCACATGCTCCTCGATGATCTCATCGATGAACCCATGTCGAGGATTCAAGCAACCCGATAACCCTTTGTCAATCGGTATGTTATTGCCCGAGATTCGATCGCCGTATCCCAATACTCGCTCAATCTCCAAAGGCAAGTCACTTTACTGCATGAATGCATGATCCCGTGACCAAACACTTGGTCACTTTGAGCTCAATGATGATGCATTACCGGGGAGGATACCCCGATACGGAGTGACAAATCCCCCATCCGGTCAACCCAAGACACTTTCGAGATACCGAGTGCACCTTTATAGTCACCCGTAGCCAGGACCTTTACACCCAAAGCACTCCTACGGTATCCGGAGTTACACGATCTCATGGTCTAAGGAAAAGATTTGACATTGGAAAAGCTCTAGCAAAACGAACTACACGATCTTGTGCTATGCTTAGGATTGTCTTTCCATCACATCATTCTCCTAATGATGTGATCCCGTATCAATGACATCCAATGTCCATAGTTGGAAACCATGACTATCTATTGATCAACGAGCTAGTCAACTAGAGGCTCACTAGGGACATGTTGTGGTCTATGTATTCACACGGATTTTTCGGATAATACAATTATAGCATGAATAAAAGACAATTATCATGAACAAGGAAAATAATAATAATCCTTTTATTATTGCCTCTAGGGCATATTTCCAACAGCTCCCACTTGCACTAGAGTCAATAATCTAGTTACATTGTGATGAATCAACACCCATAGAGTTCTCGTGTTGATCATGTTTTGCTCATGAAGAGGTTTAGTCAACGGATCCCATTCAATCCATGCACTTTAAATTTCTATGTCTCCATCTTGAACATTTTCAATGGAGTTGAAGCGACGCTTGATGTGCCGGTCTTCTTGTGAAACCCGGGCCCTTGGCAAGTAATAGCTCCGGTTGTCACGAAGAGTTTGATCGGCCCCACGCATTGGGTATGACTCCTAGGTCGGTGATGAACTCCTTCACCCAAATTTTCATGGCGCCCCGAGGCTCCATGTATCCGCTCACATGTAGATCCCGCCACGACGTCCTTGACTGCACCAGCTACCTTCCACCATTCAACATATACACGATCCGGTTTGTGACTTAGAGTCATCCAGATTGGTGTTAGGCCGACGTAACCCTTTAGAGAGCCTTCGTCACCTCCATAAACGAGAAACATGTCCTTAGTCCTTTCGGTACTTCAGATATTCTTGACCCGTCCTGTTCCTTGTCGGGATTACTTTGGTACCTTCCTACCAAACTTACGGCAAGGTTTACATCAGGTCCGCAAGATGGCATAATAATAGATCCTATTGAGGCATAGGGATGACACTCATTCTTTTTATCTTCGCGGTCGGCATTGAGCCGAGCTCAATTTCACACCTTGTAAAGGCAAGAACCCTTCTTGGACTGATCCATTTTGAACTTCTTCAATATCTTATCAAGGTATGTGCTTTAAAGACCTATGAGGCCTCGATCATCTCTATAGATCTTGATGCCTAATATATAAGCAGCTTTCCAAGGTCCTTCATTGAAAAACTTTATTCAAGTAGGCCTTAATGTTGTCCAAAGTTCTATATCATTTCCCATCAAAAGTATGTCATCTACATATAATATGAGAAATGCTACAGAGCTCCCACTCACTTTCTTGTAAACGAGGCTTTCCATAAGTCGATAAACCCAAACGCTTTGATCATCTCATCAAAGGAATGTTCCAACTCCAGATGCTTGCACCAGCCCAAAATGGATCGCTGGAGCTTGCATACCTTGTTAGCATTCTTAGGGTCAAAAACCTTCCGCTGCATCATATACGTTCTTCCTTAAGATAGAGGAATGCCGTTGACGCCCATTTGCCATATCTCATAATCATAGTATGCGGAATTTAACATGATTCGGACGGACTTGCTTAGGAGAGAAAGTCTCATCGATCAACCCTTGAACTTGCCGATAACCTTTAGCGACAAGTCGAGCTTTATAGATGGTAACATTACCATCCGCCCCCTTTTCTTCTTAAAGATCCATTTGTTTTCTATCGCCCGATCATCGGGCAAGTCTCCAAAGTCCATACTTTGTTTTCATACATGGATCCTATCTCGGATTGCATGGCTTCAAGCCATTTGTTGGAATCTGGGCCCGCCATCGCTTCTTCATAGTTCAAGGTTCACCTGTCAACAACATGATTTCGGGTTGCCTACCACTGGTGTGGAACGGTCCTGTGGACCCACGGTTCAAGAGCAACTTGATCCAAGTACCTTGAATCATCATTAATTTCTCTCCGGTGTAGGCACCACAGAACATTTTCCGAGCTGCACTACTTTCCGGTTCAAGAGGGTACTTCATCGAAGTTCTACTTTCCTCCCACTTACCCTTTCGAGAGAAACTTTTTTCCAAAAGGATCCGTTTGGCAACAAAGATCTTTTCGGATCTTAAAGGTATACCCAATGGTTTCCTTTAGGGTATCCTATGAAGACGATTTTTCCGATTTGGGTTCGAGCGTTGAAGTTTCGACATAAGCATCGATCCCCAAACTTTTAAAACGAACTAGGTTTCTTCCCAAACCATAATTCATACGTGTCGCCTCAACGGATTTAGACGGGCCCTATTTAAAGTGAATGTAGCTGCTCTAGAGCGTATCCCAAAATGATAGCGAAATCAGAAGAGACATCATAGATCGCACATATCCAATAGAGTGCGAAACGCTCGGAACACCACGCGAGGTGTTCCAGCGGCGGAGTTGTGAAACATTCCACATTTCCTTGTGTGTACCAAATTTGGACTTAAATATTCTCCTCCACGATCGATCGAAGAACTTTATTTTTCGTCATTGATTCTCTACCTCATTCTGAAATTCCTTGAACTTTTCAAAGGTCTCGAGTGTTTCATCAAGAGACATACCCATATCTACTCAAGTCATCAAGGAGAACATAACGATATCCTCCAGAGCCTCAACGCCATTGGACCGCACACATCGGTATGTATGATTTCCAATAAGTTGGTTGCTCGCCCATTGTTCCGAGAACGGAGTCTTGGTCATTTTCCCATAAGGCATGGTTCGGATGTGTCAAATGATTCATAATCGAGAGACTCTAAAAGTCCATCAGCATGGAGCTTTTCATGCGCTTGACACCAATGTGACCAAGGCGGAAGTGCCACAAGTATGTGGGACTATCGTTATCAACTTTACATCTTTTGGTATTCACACTATGAATATGTGTAACATCACGCTCGAGATTCATTAAGAATAAACCATTGACCATCGGAGCATGACCATAAAACATATCTCTCATATAAATAGAACAACCATTATTCTCGGATTTAAATGAGTAGCCATCTCAGATTAAACGAGATCCCGATACAATGTTCATGCTCAAACTTGGCACTAAATAACAATTATTGAGGTTTAAAACTAATCCCATAGGTAAATGTAGAGGTAAGTGTCGACGGCGATCACATCGACTTTGGAACCATTCCCGACGGCATCGTCACCTCGCCCTTCGCCAGCCTCCGCTTATTCGCAGCTCCCGGGAGTTACAAATATGAGCAACGGCACCGTATCAAATACCCAGAGTTACTACAGTAACGGTAAGGTACACATCAATTACATGTATATCAAATATACCTTTAGTGTTGCCGCCTTCTTGTCTGCAATATTTGGGGCAGTTCCGCCCAAAGGGTCTCTTCCTTTGCAATAAAAGCACTCGCCTCGTGCTTGGGTCCATTCTTTGACTTCTTCCCGAATCGGCTTATCGGGCGGCAACATCCTTGCCGCCTTCTTGAAGTTCTTCTTACCCTTGCCCTTCTTGAACTTAGTGGTTTTATTGACCATCAACACTTGATGTTCTTTCTTGATTTCTACCTTCGCGACTTCAGATTGAAAATACTTCAGAATAGTTTTCACCATCCTCGGATATTGTAGTTCATCACAAAGCTCTTGTAGCTCTGGGAGCGATCAAGGATTTCGCAATGACCGCCGTCCGGGAGGTTAATGTCCACTGGGACAAAGGGTTGTAACCCGACATTTTGAGTATGTGCTCACCGAGTAACTATTTTCCTCCATCTTACAACTATAGAACTTGTCGGAGACTTCATATCTCTCGACCCGGCATGAGCTTGGAAAACCATTTTCAGCTCCTCAACATCTCATATGCTCCGGTTGCTCAAAACGCTTTTGAGCCCCGGTTCTAAGTGTAAAGCATGCCGCACGAACGAGGGAGTAATCATCAAGACGAGACCGCCAAGCATTCATAACGCCTTGGTTCTCCGATGGGTGCTTCACCAGCGGTGCTTCTAGGACATATTGTTTCTGGCTGCTATGAGGATGATCCTCGTGTTCCACCCAGAATAGTTGCTGCCATCATCTTTCAGCTTGGTTTTCTAGGAACGCGAAGTTCATGGTGACATGAGCATTGGCCATTTGATCTACAAGACATTTTGCAAAGATTTTAGACTAATGTTCATGATAATTAAGTTCATCTAATCAAATTATTTAATGAACTCCCACTCAGATTTGACATCCCTCTAGTCATCTAAGTGTTACATGATCCGAGTCGACTAGGCCGTGTCCGATCATCACGTGAGACGGACTAGTCATCGGTGAACATCTCCATGTTGATCGATCTTCCATACGACTCATGTTCGACCTTTCGGTCTCTTGTGTTCCGAGGCCATGTCTGTACATGCTAGGCTCGCTGTTAACCTAAGTGTTTTGATGTGTAAAACTGTCTTACACCCGCTGTATGTGAACGAGGAATCTATCACACCG
>JAHIAM010002353.1:0-22798 GCA_021605205.1 Aegilops longissima | reverse complement strand
ATGTTCCTATGAACTACTAGGATGTGGTTGTAAAGTGCTCACAAGAAAGCAAATATCAATATTCATGTTCTTACCATGCAGTGTGGTGACAGCAACCAGTGTGTCAAGTAACTCAAGATTGTGTAAAGCGATTGATGGGGAACGTACGTATACACGATGTAGAAATATGTGGAGCTGGGTTGGCTATATATGGTAGCAAAAAAATTAGCAATAATCAATTCATAGATGCAATGTTGAATAAACGCTCAACGACGGTACTGTGCTGGTCCTAGGCTAGACCAGACTAGAGACGCGAGCCTAGAACACTAATGAGGTCACGGCGTAGCACAACTAGCATCAATGAAGGATAATAAGTAGCTCGACAGCAAGATATAAGTGAAGATTACAACGGCAAGAAAGATAATGATGAAGAACAACCGCCAAGGTGATATACAACAACTCTCTCTCCAATTTCCTCTTGAAAAGTTTGAGCCAATTTTCTGATAACTTTTTAAAGAATGCTACAAACTCAAGCTTTCCAATTCAAAAAGAATCACTCAATTCCGAGTTGATATGAGGAGTCAAAAATTCTAAAACTGGTTTGAAAACTCGAATAAGCTGTGTTCACGAACTTCAAGGGCAAAAGACCTATTTAGGAGCCGATTTTGAGGTGCCAAATATTGAAATAGCTTCTCGAACTATTTAGATGCGCTCGCCTCTAGCTTTAATTTGAGTATCATGAGCCAAAACAGACTTCAGATGAGGAAGTTATGCCTGCTTTTACTAAACAAGGCACAAAACAGATTCCAATCCGAATTCAGCTACTTAGATTGAGTCTAGATAGATCCGAACTTTGTTTTTTTTTCTTCTTTTTTTCTCACGCTTTTTTTCCTTTTCTTCTTTTTTTCTCCGACATTTTTTAAACTTTTTTCTCTTTTTTTTTCTCTCCTCTTTCCAAACAAACTAGATAAGATGCAGATTGGATCAAGTGAAGATGTGAACGATCTCAACTATGATTATGACAACGAACGGTGGGTAGCACGTGGTGGAAATTGATGGATGGATGGTGGTCAACGGAAGGGATAACGATGCAGCAAGCGGCGTGACTAATGTGAATGTAACTCAAACTCTAAACGAACTAGACACTAAGACCAGAACTCGACACAACGATGCAACCGATAATTCAATAATGCAAACAATGAAAAGAAAATTGCAAAGGCTCGATCGGCTTGGACAAAGGATGAATAGATCTAACTTTTTGTGGCTTTTTCATGGACTATAGGTATGAAAGATGATGCATCTAAACTATGAAAACTGTAAAATCTCACCGAGCAACCTGAAAACCGATACCACTTGATAGAGGCGAGGGTGTCCCGATCTTCGATGAGATGATAACTATCGATTTGGTGGAGACGACTTTGACGATCCGACTACAAACGCAGCATCGACGCTGCGCCTTAGCAATCGCTAAACCAATCTCCCGAGGTTACCGACGATGCCGGAAGCACGATCAGCCCGACTAATGAAGGTCTATTCCTGCAAGCAATCAAGAACGAGCAAGAATATGATAAAGCAATCTGAATATTGCGAATATATATGAAGTATTGATAATGGTGGGGATCCATAAGCGTCTTGGTCCGGTCGTTGGACACAAACTAAGCACACGGTTGCAATGGCTAACTTTAACTAAACCAATCCCAAGGAAAAAGCTACTAGATGGATCTACTTATATAGGAGCAAGGGTGGGGCCAAGGAGGTGGAGGACGTCCCAAGGCAGCCTAACACTAACCCTAGGTCGACAAGGCCAATGGGCCCAAGTGGAGGTGACGTAACACCTTTGGACTTGTAGTTTGACTCGGATTCTGCTGCAAAGATCAGATTGTTTCGTCCATAACTCAACGCCTGGACGGATTTTAAGGTGATTCCAGTTGGGTTGGAAAATGCACAAATCTATTTTCCAATAAAAAAGAATCAACCAATTTGGAGTCCAGATGAAAAGTTATTGACGTTTTGAGTCGTATGTCTGCAGTCCGAATCTGAGTCCGTAACGTGAGAGACTTGGACTCTATCTTCTCTTGGGCCAAAAGTGACGGAGAGAACTTTTTGAACAGCAGTAAACATCTCTTTCTCCTTATCTTCATATGTGGATTGTACAAATGTCCCATACACCTGCAATTAGACATGGCACAAAAGTTTGTGAAGTATTTTGTCCCGATGACATAAATAAATTATTGCATAGTTTGCATTAGAAATCACCTCACAAATATACATGTATGCAATATTTTGGTCGATCCAAGGTAATCATGTCCTCATCGTAACACAACTATATCCTCCGCGAGCCTCAACGCCATTGGACCGCATACATCGGTATGTATGATTTCCAATAAGTTGGTTGCTCGCCCATTGTTCCGGAGAACGGAGTCTTGGTCATTTTGCCCATGAGGCATGGTTCGCATGTGTCAAATGATTCATAATCGAGAAACTCTAAAAGTCCATCGAATGGAGCTTCTTCATGCGCTTGACACCAATGTGACCAAGGCGGCAAGTACACAAGTATGTGGGACTATCGTTATCAACTTTACATCTTTTGGTATTCACACTATGAATATGTGTAATATTACGCTCGAGATTCATTAAGAATAAACCATTGACCATCGGAGCATGACCATAAAACATATCTCTCATATAAATAGAACAACCATTATTCTCGGATTTAAATGAGTAGCCATCTCGCATTAAACGAGATCCCGATACAATGTTCATGCTCAAACTTGGCACTAAATAACAATTATTGAGGTTTAAAACTAATCCCGTGAGGTAAATGTAGAGGCAGCGTGTCGACGGCGATCACATCGACCTTGAACCATTCCCGACGCCAAGATCGTCACCTCGCCCTTCGCCAGCCTCCGCTTATTCCGCAGCCCTGCTTGTGAGTTACAAATATGAGCAACGGCACCGTATCAAATACCTGTGAGTTACTACGAGTAATCGGTAAGGTACACATCAATTACATGTATATCAAATATACCTTTAGTGTTGCCGGCCTTCTTGTCCGCTTAAGTATTTGGGGCAGTTCCGCTCCAAAGGGTCCTTCCCTTTGCAATAAAAGCACTCGCCTCGTGCTTGGGTCCATTCTTTGACTTCTTCCCGCAACTTGTTTATCGGCGCCGCAACATCTTTGCCGTCCTTCTTGAAGTTCTTCTTACCTTGCCCTTTTTGAACTTAGTGGTTTTATTGACCATCAACACTTGATGTTCTTTCTGATTTCAACCTCACGACTTCAAGATTGAGAATATTACAGAATGGTCTTCACCATCCCCTGCATATTGTAGTTCATCAAAAGCTCTTGTAGCTTGGTGGGAGCGATCAAGGATTCTCACAATGACCGCCTCGTCCGGAGGTTAATGTCCACTGGGACAGCGGTTGTGCAACCTGTATATTTTGAGTATGTGCTCACCGACAGTAACTGTTTTCTCCATCTTACAACTATAGAACTTGTCGGAGACTTCATATCTCTCGACCCGGCATGAGCTTGAAACCATTTTAGCTCCTCTAACATCTCATATGCTCCGTGTTGCTCAAAACGCTTTTGGAGCCCCGGTTCTAAGTCTGTAAAGCATGCCGCATCGAACGAGGGAGTAATCATCAAGATTTAGACCGCCAAGCATTCATAATGTCTTGGTTCTCTAGGATGGGAGCATCACCTAGCGGTGCTTCTAGGACATATTGTTTCTTGGATGCTATGAGGATGATCTCGTGTTCGGACCCAAATCCGAATAGTTGCTGCCATCATCTTTTAGCTTGGTTTTCTAGGAACGCTGCTGAAGTTCATGTTGACATGAGCGCTGGCCATTTGATCTACAAGACATATTTTGCAAAGACTTTAGACTAAGTTCATGATAATTAAGTTCATCTAATCAAATTATTTAATGAACTCCCACTCAGATTTGACATCCCTCTAGTCATCTAAGTGTTACATGATCCGAGTCGACTAGGCCGTGTCCGATCATCACGTGAGACGGACTAGTCATCGTCGGTGAACATCTCCATGTTGATCGATCTTCCATACGACTCATGTTCGACCTTTTCGTCTCTTGTGTTCCGAGGCCATGTCTGTACATGCTAGGCTCGCTGTTAACCCTAAGTGTTTATGCATGTGTAAAACTGTCTTACACCCGCTGTATGTGAACGTAAGGATCTATCACACCCGATCATCATGTGGTGCTTCAAACCATTTAACTTTAGCAACGGTGCACAGCTAGGGGAACACTTTCTTGAAATTATTCTAAGGGATCATCTTATTTACTATCGCCGCTCTAAGTAAACAAGATGCATAAACATAATAAACATCACATGCAATTATATAAAGTAGTGACATGATATGGCCAATATCATATAGCTCCTTTGATCTTCATCTTCGGCTCCATGATCATCTTGTCACCGCATGACACCATGATCTCCATCATCATGATCTCCATCATCATGATCTCCATCGTCGTGGTTCCATGAAGTTGCTCACCAACTATTACTTACTACTATGGCTAACATGTTTAGTGATAAAGTAAAGTAATTTACATGGCGTTGAATCAATGACACGCAGGTCATACAATAATTAAGACAACTCCTATGGTTCCCGCCGTTGTCATACTCATCGACATGCAAGTCGTGATTCCTATTACAAGAACATGATCTCATACATCACAATATATCATTCATCATTCATCACAACTTCTGGCCATATCACATCACATGACAATTGCTGCAAAAACAAGTTAGACGCCCCTAATTGTTGTTGCATCTTTTACGTGGCTGCAATTGGGTTCTAGCAAGAACGCTTTTTTACCTACGAATAACCACAACATGATTTTGTCAACTTCTATTTACCCTTCATAAGGACCCTTTTCATCTAATCCGCCCAACTAAAGTAGGAGAGACAGACACCGCTAGCCACCTTATGCAACTAGTGCATGTCACCGGTGGAACCTGCCTCACATAAGCGCACGGTAAGGTCGGTCCGTAACGCCCGGATTCGGCGCGCCTGTGTGTCCGCTGCTTATTCGTCGTTTTGCCATGTCATGTGCTTGCGTGTTGCACTTTGCCATGTCATCATATGCATTTCATATCATGTCATAATGTGCATTTCATTTTGCATAGGTGTTCGCCTCATGCATCCGAGCATTTTCCCTGTTGTCCGCTTTTGCAATCCGCACTCCTATGTCTCCCGGCGCCCTTTTACCTCTTTTTGTGTGCGGGTGTTAAATGGTCTCGAATGGACCGAGGTTTGTCAAGCTGCCTTGGTATAGCACCGTAGACCTCCCGCTGTTTCGGATCATTTGAGGTCGTTATACTCCAACGGTTAACCGGTAACCGCAAAAGCCTCTTTTGTTTGCAGCCCAACACCCTTCCAAAGTGGCCTAAAACCCAGCAAACTCCCTCCATGCTCTCGGTCGCTCGATCACGATCGTGGGCGAAACCGCCTCCTCATTTGGACTCTCCTAGCTCTCTACCTATAAATATGTGATCCCTCCGGTTTTCAAGCAGTCCAACCCTAGTCTCCTCCTCATCGCGCCACCGACATTTCGCCCTCACCGGACAATGTCCAACCGCTGCCGCCACCTCACTCCGACGAATGGCGCTGCACACGCCACCCCTGGCCACAGACTCGCCAACCGAACGCGCCACCTCACCTCCCTCTCTCTCCTCCCGCACGCTGCAGGGCTCAGATCCGCCCACAGTTCATACACACACAGCTGGCAGCCTGCACAGACTACCTGGCTTCGGGTTCTTTCGCTGGCCTGGCTGCTGACTCGACTGGCCACATGGCCAAGGCCACACACAAGGCTTCCCCTCGGCTGCTCACTTCGGCCTGATCACGGCTACCAAGGCTTCGAAGGCCTCCGACGCTGACGCCTGCTGGCTGGCAAGGCGATGACGCTGTCCGCCCGCTGTTCTCGCTGGCTCCTCTCGCGCTGGCCATGGGCGCTTGCCGGCCAAAGGCCGCTGCTCCTCGCTGGATCCGCCTCCCCTGCCCTTCCGGCCGTCCCACCTCCCGCGACCTTCCCGAACCTTCTCCGCCGTCACAGGCGCCATCTCCGGCGAGAGCCGCCACCTCGATCCGCTACCGTTGACTTTCTTCTCCCTCCAAATCTTCTAAGTCCCTGTTTCGCTAACATTTTGTTGCATTTTCATTGCATCGTAACTCCGTCATCGCTGTTCGCTTTTATGCTGTAATATGTCAAAATGTTCGCCTCAAAGAGTAGATCATTTCATCTCATTGAATAATTTTCATTTGAGCTCATCTTGATGCCCGAAATGCTGTTAGAATAGTGCTATGTGATGTTAGTTTCGCTTTTAATGTAACATGCACTTTTGTCATTTTTGCCATGATTGATGTGTGCATCCTATGGATTTGAGTCCTACATGTGTTTTGTAATATGCCATGCCATCTTTCCAGGGGTGTATGCCATGTATTTTGTGATCAATGTGGTGACTAGCACAAGCATGCAAAGTAGGCTTCCTGATGTTGTTGTTTTCAGCCCTGTTTTGCTGATATTTTGATGCCATGTTAACTTGATGCTACAGAGAGATCCATGCATATTTTGGGATACTTCAGTAAGGCTGTTTTGTTATACATGTCTTGCTCTATCCATCCATGCCCTTGTTTGCAATTATGGAGTAGTCTAGCTTGAGTCAATCGAGCTCTACTTTTGCTATAAAACGTTTCCTGGCAGATTGTTTACATGTTATTCAATTTTGCCAAGGTTGTTGTAGTTGATCCTTGTATGCTATGATGTTGTTCTTGCCATGTATAGCTTCTATGCCATGTCTTCTTACTGATGGTTGCCTTGCCATGCCATGTATTGCTCTGTGGTGAGTGATTCAAGCTCACCAACATGCCTACTTATCGTTGTTCCTGCCATGTATGAATCTGTAATAAAACTTGTCATGTTTACATGGTGCCATCATATTTTCTCGATCCTTTTGGCTTATGGTCAGTAAGGACTTTTGTTCTATGCTTTGAGTAGATTCATGCCATGCCTTTGTTTGCCATGTTAAGTTCCTGTAACATGTTGTTTCATAGCTCTAAACATTGCAACCTGATGTTATTTCTGCCAATGCCTGAAACTGTTATTATTTGCAATCTTGCCATGTGTTTTTGAGCATGTTCTAGTCATTTCTGGAGATAGCTCAGTGTTCATGTTTTGTAATGCTTTACCTGTACATCATTCCCATGCCTTTTGTTTTTATGTTGAGGTGTTGTAGCTTGTTGTTTTGATGCTTGCAATATGCCTAGTTGCTGTTTTGGACAGATTGTTGCTATAACTTGTTTCATGTGTATGTGTTCTACCGCTGTTCGCTTTTGAGTGTGCTCTATATGAAATTTGCTTGTTTTTGCATGTAGTTTCATATTATCATGTTGCATCCTTGTTTTGAGGTGTTTGCTTGATGTTTGGGTACATTTTGCATCAATGCCATGTTTATCTTGTTTTGCTCATATCTTCTAGCCCGTAGTCTCAATCTAATGAACTTTATATGTAACTTGACTAGAATTTCGTGTAGATCATCGTGGTGCATTTTAACTTGCTGTTTAACAACTTGAACATAAGGTTTATTCAGATCTGGACCAATTTCGAAATTTGCATATGAGGACTTACCGGAATTGTTCTATGGTGTTTCCGGTCTCATTTAAACTTGCTTTGATTTGTTGCTCTTGTTTGCATCATCTCTTGCCATGAGTAGCTTCATGTAGCTTTGTCATGCATCATGCTTGGTTGTGCATCGTGCCTTGTTCATGTGTGGTGTGTTTACTATGTTGTGTGCTTCTTCTTGTTAGTTCATGTTTGCCAGATCGTGAGGATTCGCTCGCTCACGCTTGGTTCGGCTTCATCCGCTCGCCTTCTTCATGGACTCGCTCTTCTTCCTTATGGATTTCAGGCAAGATGACCGATACCTGGATCTCACTACTATCATTGCTATGCTAGTTGCTTCGCTTTTTCGCTATGCTGCGCTACCTATCACTTGTCGCTCAAGCCATCCCAATTTGCCATGTCGCCTCTAACCTTTTGCACCCTTCCTAGCAAAACGTTGTTTGGCTATGTTACCGCTTTGCTCAGCCCCTCTTATAGCGTTGTTAGTTGCAGGTGAAGATGAAGTTTGTTCCTTGTCGAACATGGAGATGTTGTTCCTTGTTGGAACATGTTTACTTGTTGGGATATCACAATATATCTTATTTAATTAATGCATCTATATACTTGGTAAAGGTGGAAGGCTCGGCCTTATGCCTGGTGTTTTGTTCCACCTTGCCGCCTCTAGTTTCCGCCATATCGGTATTATGTTCCCGGATTTTGCGTCCCTAACGCGGTCGAGTGATTTATGGGACCCCTTGACAGTTCGCTTTGAATAAGACTTTTCCAAAGAAGGCCCAACATTGGTTTTACCATTTGCCTCACCACCACCTACTTTTCCCTCGGGAGTCGCTTCTCGAGGGTCATCTTTATTCAGCCCCCGCCAATGCTTGTCTAAGTGTTGGTCCAAACTAGAGTGCTTTTGCGCCACCTCGGGAAACTTGAGGTCTGGTTTTAGTTGTACGGACTGCTCATCCGGTCGTGGCTCTCGACGAGATACGCGCGGTTACTACTGTGGTGTTTCAGACGCCGAGGTCTTGCTGGACTTGTTTTATTGCTGCCGAATTGTCTTGTAGCCGGATTCCAGACTGATCGGTCTTCCCGGGAGAAGGAATATCCTTCGTTGATCGCGAGAGCTTATCATGGGCTGTTGGGACACCTCGCAGGTTTGAACTTTCGAAAGCCGTGCCTGCGGTTATGTGGCGATGGGAATTTGTTAATGTCCGTTGTAGAAAACCCGGTTGATCTTAATTAAAATACACCAACCGTAAAGCGTGAATCGTGAGTGTCTCTTTTCGGGTTGATCGAGAGGAGAACACGGTTTCGGGTTATGTCCGACGAAGTAGGAGTTCAGATCACTTCTTGATCATTACTAGTTGACGACTGCCTTTGTTTCTCTTCTCGCCTCATTTATGCTGGTTAGCCACCATATATGCTTAGTCGCTGTGCAACCTCACCACTTTACCCCTTCCTTTCCCATTAAGCTTTGTTAGTCTTGATACCCATGGTAATGGGTTTGTTGAGTCCTTGTGTCTCACAGATTATTACACCACCAGTTGCAGTGTACAGTTTATGATGATCATGACGTGAGAGCGATGTTTGCTTGTGTTGGAGTTCTTCTTCGCTTCTTCGATCGTGGGATAGGTTCCAGTCGGCAGCCCGGCTAGCTGTGGTGGATGTCGCTTGAGTTTCGTTATGTTTCATCCGTAGTCGGATGTTGATCTCTGTATATGATGTTGATGTATTCTCGTGGCATTTGTGCCTTATGTATGTATCCCCATCTATTATGTAATGTTGATGTAATGATATCCACCTTGCACAAGCGCTTCAATATGCGGGTCTATCTTGGTGGGACCGCGAGTTCTTTTTGGATAGGGTCGATATTGGGCGTGATAAGTTGGTATCGAGCCTCGACCAACCCTAGGAGCCCCCTTTGATTGATCGTGTAGTTTGGCCGCAGTTGAGTCTAGAATAAAACTGTTTTCGGAGTCTAGTTATATCGAGAGTAGGAATTTTTTTACCCTCAGCCCCTTCGTCGCCCGGGTCGGAATCTTGACGAGGTGTTTTGAACTACTCTCTTCCCTTCAAATTTTTCTTTAGGATCACGCAGTTGGTTTTCCGTAGTTGTTCCTCACTCTTTTATCCGTGCATTTCGCCAAGTCAACTCGACCATCTTCATCTTTGAGTTCTATCCTCGCCTTCCTCCGACGCCGTTGTTTTTCCTTGTCCGAACTTGTCCTTGTTTTTCCCAATTCGCCTCCCTTCTTCTTTCTCGAACCGGAGTTCAGAATCGAGTGTCCATCCTACTCGTATGTAAGTCTTTGCCTTCTTTCCTCCATGATTTCAACCGTGTTTTCTTCAAGATATTCACGATTTCCTTCCAGCTTGTATTTGTTTTCCGCGCCTCCCACCCTATTATTCCCGGAGTTCGAGTTTCTTCCACCATCTATTTCATTCGTGTGGAGCCTCTTCGCCTTCCGTAAATTATCTCAACCGTGATTTCGCCTAGTCCGTCATTCTTCATCTCTGTTTTTCCGCACTCAAATTCAAGTTTTTCGTGTTGATCATATTCTTCCTTGGATCAGTGTTTTCCTTGCTCGCTCATCTCTCGCAAGTTTATCCTTCCGGAGTGTGCAAGACATATCAGGAGATTCGTCTGTGTTCCAATTAATTTGAGGTTGTCACCTTAGTCAAATATTTCAATTGTTCCGATGCTTCATCTATCTGTTCAACAATCCTTTCCAATGGTGCTTTCCTTTAGTGGGCCCTAACCCACAGGTCTTTTCCCAGGATCTTACCTGACTCTTCTAATTCTCCCGGAGTTATTCTCAAATATGTTTTGAAGTTTGACGAAGTATCATTTCATCACCACATGCCTTTTCCAAGATCAATTTCAAATCATTTCATTGTTGGCTCAACCTCTCTTTTTCTTTCTTCCGAGTATCTCATTAATTTTGGTGATGTTTATCGTCAGCCATTTGAATACCAAGTAGAGTTTCTCTTAAATCTTGTCCGCTCCTCTGAGATTCATGGTGCTAGCTCGATGTTATCCTATCTAATTTTTTCGAAGTCATGCAAATTCTTTTCATCCATCCGAGTATTTCAGGAGTTACTTTCCGCCTCAATCATCCGTTAGTCCTTTGATAGACAAAAGTCCAGCTTGAAATCAACGGATAGAAATTGCAACATATAGTCTTCACAATAAACATTCAACAAGAATGAACGAATGAATTCCAAAGTTAATCATCACACGCCCATTAAGGTGAGAAGCCACTTGATTAAGGGTTGATGAAAAATAACAAGGTAAGATCGAACAAATAAGTGGTAAGGATTACCCAATCACGAACCAAATATCTCAAGGGAAGAAATGCTAGAGCTACTTGAATCCCACCTATAAACTCCCAAACTTTCTGGTTATGCAACTGGTGTTGGGGATATAGGGACACAAAATATATCACCCAAACTAACAATACCTAGATCCAAATTGATCCATCCACAACACATAACCAAGAAATCCTCGAAATCGTGGTACCTCGACCTTCAAAAACATCCGTTATACAAGTCATGGCAATACCCCGAGCTCGCCCAAAGATCAAGTTATCGGGTTATCTCACCAACAATCGCACAAAAGAGATTTCGATGTCGGCAAAACTCAGGTATTCCGTAATCGCAACGATAAAATTGTGACGACAACACCTCGAGCTCAACTCCCCGGACACCGCCACAACCCCTAAATGTCGAGGCACCATGAACAATGTTCTCGCCACAAAACCATCGAACGATCCCAAGATACCCGCGTGATCCTAAAAAAAATTTAGTGAAATTTGAGAAGAGAAGAGTCAAAACTTCTACGCCAGAGACCTCACAGAGCGATTTAAGGACCGGGGAGTAAAAGAATCCTATCTCCGATATATATAATCCTAAGACTCAAAACATTTTCCATTCTAGACTCAACAACGCCAAAGAAACAATCAAGTAGGGGGCTCCTAGTAGGGGGAAGGCTCTGATTACCAACTTGTAACGCTCGACGCGGCTATATCTCCCACGTGTCGAGGCACGACTTAGAGGCATAACCGCATTGAAAGCAATGTCGCAAGTGAGGTAATCTTCACACAACCCATGTAATACATAAGGAAAGAGATACATAGTTGGCTTACAATGCCACTTCACACAAGACATAAATAAACATCCATCATTCAGAGTACACTCAAGGTCCGACCACGGAACCAAAATAAAAGAAGATACCCCAAATGCTACACAGATCCCCGATCGTCCCAACTGGCTCCACTATCGATCATCCGAAAAGACACATAGTAACCACCACGCTCTCGTCGAACTCCCACTTGAGCTCGGCTATGCCACCGCACCGCATCGCCGGCACTGCAATGTTTTGGTAGAATCTGTGAGTCACGGGACTCAGCAATCTCACACCCGCGAGATCAAGACTATTTAAGCTTATAGGAAGGACAGAGTAGTAAGGTGGAGCTGCAGCAAGCGACTCAGCATATATGGTGGCTACATTCGCAAAAGAGAGCGAGAAGAGGAGCAAAGCACGGTCGCGAAGCTAGTAGCGATCAAGAAGTGATCCCACTACTTACGCCAAACATAACTCCAACACCGCAGTTCACTTCCCGACCACGAGAAGAGACCATCACGTTACACACGCGTTGATGTGTATTTTATTGAGGTCAACTTCGGTTTTCTACAACCGAACATTAACAAATTCCCATCTGCCTCATAACCGCTGGGCACGGCTTTCAAAGATATTACCCCGCAGGGTGTCCCAACTTAGCCCATTATAAGCTCTCACGGTCAACGAAGGATATTCTTCTACCGAAGACCCGATCAATCTCGAATCCTGACTACAAGACATTTCGACAAAGAATAAAACAAGACCAGCAAAGCCACCTGACAGCCGACAAATCCCGATAGGAGCTGCATATATCTCGCTCGTGGCACATCCGGATGAACACTACGTGACGCAACCAAGATGCCCTAAGTTGCCTCTGTGGTGGCACCGCAAGTGGTTTAGTTTGACCAACGCCAGAGGAGCATTGGCCCGGGGTTAATAAAGATGACCTCGGCTCGCGAAAACCCGGGGAAAAGGCTTAGGTGGCAAATGGTAAAACCAAAGTTGGGCCTTGCTGGACGAGTCTTATTCAAAGCGAACTCGTCAAGGGGTTCCATAAATCACCCAACCTGTAAGAAACGCAAAATCAAGGAACATAACACCGTATGACGGAAACTAGGTGGCAAGAGTGGAACAAAACACTGCATAAGGCCGAGCCTTCCACCCTTTACCAAGTATATAGATGCATTAATTATAGCAGATATATATTGTGATATCCCCAACAAGTAAACATGTTTCAAAAAGGAACAACATCTCCATGTTCCAACAAGGAACAAACTTCAGCTTCACCTGCAACTAGCAACGCTATAAGAGGGGCTGAGCAAAGCGGTAACATAGCCAATCAACGGTTGCTAGGAAAGGATGGTCAGGGGCTGACATGGCAATATGGGTGGCATGACATAGCAAGTGGTAGGCACCGCAGCATAGGCATAGCAAAAGAGAGAGCAACTAGCATAGCAAAGATAGAAGTGATTTCGAGGGTATGGTCATCTTGCCTGCAATGTTCTCAGAGTTGTCGAAAGCTTGATCCTCGTAAGCGTTCTCAACAGGTTCCTCGTTCACGCACTCGCCTCCGGCTCTACCCAAAGCAAGGACACAAACAAAGGAACCACAATAAATCACGGTGCAATGCACAATCAACATGATGCAAAACATGACATGATATGCGAGATGTGATATGCAATGCGACAAGCCCCGAAGGAAATGATGAACCAGGCATCAACTTGGCAAACCAAGTATGCCACTGAAAGATGAGATGATTTCAGTTGAAATCGATATAAAGATCACCGGAATCGGATGCACGGTTTGCAAATGACAAGCAAAACAAGAATGGCACAAATCTGCCATTAACAACATGATGCCACTTAGCAAGCAACAATAAATTAAGCTACTGCACCCAAACGTACCAAAAAAGTATATGGCAGTGATCTACACAAGATGCTTAACAAAAGATGAGCACTGAGCTACGGCTAAATCACATCATAACAGGTCCAAACAAGCATGGCAAAAGTGCACAAAATATCAGGCTGGACATGGCAAAAACAGCATCAAATGTTCAGAGCAAGAAAACTACATGCTACAGGAACTTAAAATAGCAAAACAAGGCATGGCATGAATCTACTCAAAGCATAGAACAAAAGTCCCTTACTGACCATAAGCCAAAAAGGATCAGAAAATATAGTAACACCCATGTCAATATCGCAAGTTTCGCTAATGATTCAGCAACATGGCATGTCAAAACTGATAACAAGTAGGCATGTTTAAGAGCTCGATGCACTCACTACAGAGCCTTACATGATAAACCAAGCAAACATACATCAAGAAGACATGGCATAGAAGACATACATGGCAAGAACAACATCATAGCATATACGGATCAACCACAACAACCTTGGCAAAATTGAATAACATGTAAACAATCTGCCAGGAAACATTTGATAGCAAAAGTAGAGCTCGATTGACTCAAGCTATGGCACTTCATAATTTCAAACAAGGGCATGGATGGATAGAGCAAGACATGTAGAACAAAACATCCTTACTGAAGTATCTCAAAATATGCATGGATCTCTCGGTAGCATCAAGTTAACATGGCATCAAAATATCAAGAAAACAGAGCTGAAATCAGCAACATCAGACACCTACTTTGCATGCTTGTGCTAGTCACCACATAGATCACAAAATACATGGAATACACCCTGGAAAGATGGCATAGCATATAACAAACACATGTAGGACTCAAATTCATAGGGTGCACACATCAATCATAGCAAAATAATAAAAGTGCAAGTTCTGTTAAGAAATGTAAACTAACATCACATAGCCCTCTTCCAACAGCATTTCGGGCATCAAGATGAGCTCAAATGAAAATGATGCAATGAGATGAAATGGTCTACTCTTCGAGGCGAACATTTTGACATATTAAACGCGCAAAATGGAGCAACGATGACAGAGTTATGATGCGTCGAAAATGCCACGAAATAATCACAGAACAAAATACTTAGATGAATTTGAGGGGGAGAAAAGTCAACCGGGCGGTTCCCTCATCGGATCTCGCCGGACGCAGGTCGAGGCTCGCGGAGCTCGGAGGAAGGAGGGCCGCGGAGGAGGGAAGGGGCGGCCGGGCGGCGGAGTCGGGTCGCGGGCAAGGCGGGCGCGGCGGCGGCGCTATGGCGGATCGGCGCGGGCGCGGGTCATGGGCGCGGGCGGCCGGGCCGGGAGGGCCGGGCTGGCCTCATGGGTCGGCGCCAGGCGGCGAGTGGGGACCGGCCCCACGTGGCGCTGGCTGTGGAGAGGTTGCGCGGGCGCGGCGGACGTTGTCCGCCCGGCCCGACACGCCCCAAGGGCAAGTGAGGGATTCGCCTAGGGTTTCGGGAGGATGATCCGGGATTTGAATGGGGTTGCTTAAATAGGCATAGAGGGAGCTAGAGAGTCCAAATGAGGTGTAGTTTTCCCACACGATCGTGATCGAACGACGGAGAGCATGGAAGTGACTTAGATGGGTTATTGGACCATTTTGAAGGGGTGTTGGGCTGCAACTTAAAAGAGGCTTTATGAGAGTGCGGTTAACTGCTGAGTACCAAACGAGCTCCAAATGACCAAACTTGACCGGTGGTCTACGGTGGTATACCAAGGCCACTTGACAAACCTCGTCCATTCCGAGAAGGTTTAGTACCGCACACGGAAAACGTAAAAGGGCCGCCGGGGAGATAGGAGTGCCGAGCTCGGAATCATGAGACTAACACGTATGCAAATGCGATGCACATGATGACATGATATAAAATGCATGACATGGACAAAATGCAAAAACGAAGACAAGAACCCAACCACGGAGGGAATAATATATCACAATGCCGAAAATGGCAAGAGTTGAGTTACAAATATGGAAAGTTACGTCCGGGTGTTACAACACTCCACCACTACAAGAGGATCTCGCCCCAGATCTAGGACTGAAAGAACTCCGGATATTCGAACGGAGGTGATCCTCGCGCCCCTGTGTGGCTTCTCCGTTGAATGGTGTGACCACTTCACTTTGAGGAATTTGATTGACTTGTTGCGCAGTCTTGCGCCGGTTTCTTCAAGAATAGCAACGGGTGCTCATGATAAGAGAGATCTTCTTGAAGGTCAATCTCTTCAAAGTTGATAGTGCTGCTCAGAGTCTTGAAGCACTTGCGCCGTGACACGTGGAACACATCGCACATTCGCCGGTTGATGGAAGCTCGTTGATAGGCTAGATCGCTTCTTTTGCCAATGATCTTGAAAGGACCCACGATCTAGGGGCAAGCTTCCCTTTGATACCGGGTTTACGAGTGCCTTTCATTGAGAGACGCGAGGTAGACATGGTCTCCGATTTCAAAAGCCACATCACGGTGCTTATCATCATAATAGTTTTCCGCGCGATTATGCTGCTTTGAGATTTTCACGAATGACTTTGCACATTTCTTCCGCTTCGTGATCAAGTCATTGCCAAGAAGTTGGCGCTCAATTGCCCTGCATCAATTGAGAGGAGTACGCACTTTCTCGCCATAGAGAATTTCGAATGGGGCCTTCCAACTCGCTTGGAAGTGTTGTTGTAGGAGAACTCGGATATGGAAGACAATCTTCCCATTTCATACCAAGGAAATGACACAAGCCCGAGCATATCTTCAAGGATTTGATTAACTCGCTCAACTTGGCCACTTGTTTGAGGATGGAAAGCTGTGCTGAAATGAATGTTGGTGCCCATGGCCTTCAAAAGAATCCCAAAACTTGGAGGTAAAGATGCTGCCACGGTCCAAGAGATCACTTGAGGAATGCCGCAAGGAGACAATCCTCGATGTGTATAGCTCGCCAACCGAGCTGCTGTGATAGATTCTTTGATTGGAAGAAAATGAGCCACTTTAGTAAGCTTGTCAATGACAACGAAGATAGCATCATTTCCACGCTTGGACTTTGGAAATCCAGTCACGTAAGTCCATTTCGATATGATCAAACTTCCATTCCGAATAGCAAGAGGTTGGAGGAGACCAGCTGGTCTTTGGTGTTCTCGCTTTCACTCTTCTCGCAGACATCACATCATTCATGAATTGAGCAATTTCGCCTCATTCGAGTCCACCAATATGACCGCTTGAGGTCATGGTACATCTTCGCATTTCCGTGATGAATGGATAGAAGCGATTGTGAGCCTGCTCATAATGACTTTTCTCGATCACCCTTAGGAACCACAATCCGTCCTCAAGAAAAGGGTATCTTTGTCGCCAATGTGGAAGCACTTGTACTTGAAATGCCCTTGTCGATACCACGCTTCACCTTTTTCACCATGGTATCCAGCTTGTTGAGCCTCACGAATCTGATCTTCCAAAGTAGGAGAGACTATGAGGTTGGCAAGAAAGCCTTGAGGAACAACTTGAAGATTCAGCTTGCGAAAGCTTCACAGTAGATCCGTTGAAGGGCTTGAGGATTAAACTGCTGCAGAAGCCTTCCCGCTCAAAGCATCTCGCAATCACATTGGCCTTGCCTTGAGTATATTCAATACTTGGGTTGTACTTTGAATCATTTCACCCATCGAGTCTGCCTCGAGGATGAGGTTGGGTTGAGGAAGATATACTTGAGACTCTTGTGATCGGTGAAAATGTCCACTTTCCTTCCCAACAAGAGATGTCTCCACGTTATCAATGCATGGACAATCGCCGCCAACTCAAGATCGTGAGGGGGTAGTTCTTTTCATGGGCTTCAATTGGCGAGAGGTATAGGCCACAACTCTCTTCTCTTGCATTAACACAGCACCAAGACCTTGAAGAGAAGCATCACAGTAAAACTTTGAATGGCTTGGATTCATCAGAGGAGTCAAAACAGAGCTGTGACGAGTTTCTTTGAGAGTATTGAAAGCAACGCCACACTCGTGAGACCGTATATACTTCACATGCTTCGAGGAGGTTGGAAAGAGGCTTTGCAATCTTGGAGAAATTCTCAACTAATCTTCGCAATAGCTTGCAAGACCAAGAAAATCATGGAGTGCTTGACATTCTCGAGGAGGTTCCCAATTCACAATTGCGTACACCTTCTCGGATTAACAAATGATGCCCTTGGCGGAGTTGATATGACCAAGATAAAGCACTTCATCAAGCCAAAATTCACATTTGGAGAACTTCGATAGAATTGATACTCTCTCGAGCTTGTCTAGCACCAATCGCAAATGTTTGGCATGATCCTTCTTATTCTTGGAGAAGACCAAAATATCATCAAGATAGACCAAGACGAATTCATTGGTGTAGGGGTTGAATATGAAGTTCATCATCCGAGAGAATGTTGGAGGAGCATTGACAAGGCCGAAAGACATGACAGTATATTCATAAGAACCAAAGCTTGTTCTGAATGCTGTCTTGGGAATATCTTGTTCACGAATGCGAATTTGATGATAACCCATACGAAGGTCAAGCTTGGAGAACACTTTAGCACCTTTGAGATTGTCTTCTTATTCAATGGACGGTAATCGACGCAAAGTCGGTCCGTGCCATCCTTCTTCTGGACAAACAGATCACCACAACCCCAAGGAGATGAACTCGGTCTGATCAAACCCAGACGCTTTGTTCATCGAGCTGCTTCTTCAATTCCTTCAGCTCATCAGTCCAAGCTTGTATGGACGCTGCAAACGGGTTCAAGGCCGTGCTCAAGATCGATAACGAATTCAACCGGCCGATGAGGAGGCATACCCGAAGCTCTTCTAGAAAGACATCTTGGTACTCACAAACGATCGAATATGAGAGATAGCATCCAATTCGCCTCTTCTCATTGAGAGAAAACAACCAATGGTTTCATCACGAAGCGCATAGATGATCACATCATTAGAAGAGTGAGTCAATTGAATTTCCCTGGCAGCACAATCAAGCTGAGCTTTGTGCTGATAAAGCCAGTCCATCCCGAGAATAAGATCAATATCCGAGTCACCAAGGACAATTGGTTTAGACAGAAATCTATAATCCCCCATCTTGATAGAAACATCCGGGATGCAAACATTAGATGTCATTTGCTTACCCGGGGACACAATCTTCAACGGAATAGGAATCTTTTCCGTCACAAACTCATGCTTGGCAACAAAAGGTCTCGAATGAAAGAAAGCGATGCACCAAGATCAAATAAGACTTTTGCAGGAATATCATTAATCGAGAGATTACCCATTATCACATCAAGATTCTCCGCTTGAGCTGCATTCATCATATTGACCTTGGCATGCTTTGGATTATGCTTGACCACCGCATTGCTGGAAGATTTCACAGAGGAGGAGGCGGAAGACGCCTGGTTGAAGCACTTGTTCGCATAGTGACCTTTCACCGACATTTGTTGCAAGTCACCCAGTAGAGCGGACGGTGGTAAGGAGCATTTGACCTTGGAGCTTGAGAAATAGACTTGTTCTGATAGCCCTGGGTTGGGCGGTGGAAGATCCACGGCCACCTGAGTTCTTCTCACGATAAGGCCGACGGAACGGAGGAGGAGGAAGGTAGAACTTCGCCGCTTAGCTGCCACTTGAGAGGAAGAAGAAGACTGAATCGCATCCTTGATTCTCTTCTTAGAAGCCTCACATTTGAGCTGGGCAGCTTCTTGCTTCAAAGGCCATGTTGTAGAATTCATCATACTTTTCTCGCTCAAAAGCACAAGAGCTAATTGCAGATCTTCTCTCACCCACCTCCGAATTGATAGATCATACTTTTTCATCAAGGACGCCTTGCTTAGCAAAGCGAGCGAAGTTTCGAACTGGATATTGTATTGGTACACAAACATGTTGCCTTGCTTGAGATTGCGGAACTCCTCACGCTTGCTCTCAACAACACTTTTCGAATGTGGTGAGCTCAAATCTCGCGAACTCATCCTGTAATGACACGACCTCCTCTGGAATATTTGTATTGCTGGTACCACTCAGCAGCTTGGTCCTTGAGTTGAAACGATGCAAACTTGACAAAGTCCTCAGGTCTGACATTGCTACATTCAAAGTGTTTGCAGATGTCCACAAGCCAATCGTCAGCCTCCTGTGGCCTCGACACGTAAACCGAAAGACTTCGCCGATTAGCGAGGAACCGATCGAGAGTAGCAAAGTGCGCTGGTTGTTGCCTTGACCTTGATTTCCTTGACTGCCTTGCCCTTGAGTACGCTTCTTGCAAGAGTTGCAAAATCATCTCGAGCATTGGCATTGGTGGCTGCCATGATAGTTGCTAGGCCTCCGGAGGCGGAGGTGGAGGTGGAGGGTTCGACCGATCCCCATCATTGCGATCCGGATTCAGACGCTGCATGGAGCCATCCTCAAGAGGGTGACATCCGTTAGTCCTTTGATAGACAAAAAGTCCAGTTGAAATCAACGGATAGAAATTGCAACATATAGTCTTCACAATAAACATTCAACAAGAATGAACGAATGAATTCCAAAGTTAATCATCACACGCCCATTAAGGTGAGAAGCCACTTGATTAAGGGTTGATGAAAAATAACAAGGTAAGACTCGAACAAATAAGTGGCAAGGATTACCCAATCACGAACCAAATATCTCAAGGGAAGAAATGCTAGAGCTACTTGAATCCCACCTATAAACTCCCAAACTTTCTCGTTATGCAATCTGTGTTGGGGATACAGGGACACAAAATATATCACCCAAACTAACAATACCTAGATCCAGCTTGTATCCATCCACAACACATAACCAAGAAATCCTCGAAATCGTGGTACTCGACCTTCAAAAACATCCGTTATACAAGTCATGGCAATACTCCCGAGCTCGCCTCAAAGATCGGGTTATCGGGTTATCTCACCAACAACTGCACAAAAGAGATTTCGATGTCGGCAAAACTCAGTATTCCAGAATCAACGATAAAATTGTGGCGACAACACCTCGGAGCTCAACTCCCCGGGACACTGCCACAACCCCTAAATGTCAGGAGGCACCAAGAACAATGTTCTCGTCACAAAACCATCGGAACGATCCCAAGATACCCGCGTGATCCTAAAAAAAAATTTAGTGAAATTTGAGAAGAGAAGAGTCAAAACTTCTACGTCAGGAGACCTCACAGAGCGATTTAAGGACTGGGAGTAAAAGAATCCTACCTCCGATATATATAATCCTAAGACTCAAAACATTTTCCATTCTAGACTCAACAACGCCAAAGAAACAATCAAGTAGGGGGCTCTTGTCGGGAAGGCTCGATTACCAACTTGTAACGCCTCGATGCGCTATATCTCCCACGTGTCGAGGCACGACTTAGAGGCATAACCGCATTGAAAGCAATGTCGCAAGTGAGGTAATCTTCACACAACCCATGTAATACATAAGGAAAGAGATACATAGTTGGCTTACAATGCCACTTCACACAAGACATAAATAAACATCCATCATTCAGAGTACACTCAAGGTCCGACCACGGAACCAAAATAAAAGAAGATACCCCAAATGCTACACAGATCCTCGATCGTCCCAACTGGCTCCACTACCGATCATCCGAAAAAGACACATAGTAACGACCACGCCTCGCCGAACTCCCACTTGAGCTCGGCTGCGCCACCGTGACCGCATCGCCGGCACTGCAATCTGTTTTGTAGAATCTGTGAGTCACGGGACTCAGCAATCTCACACCCGCGAGATCAAGACTATTTAAGCTTATAGGAAGGACAGAGTAGTAAGGTGGAGCTGCAGCAGTTTAATTAGCATATATGGTGGCTACATTCGCAAAAGAGAGCGAGAAGAGGAGCAAAGCACGGTCGTGAAGCTAGTAGCGATCAAGAAGTGATCCCGACTACTTACGCCAAACATAACTCCAACACTGCAGTTCACTTCCCTGACCACCGAGAAGAGACCATCACGGTTACACACGCTGTTGATGTATTTTATTGAGGTCAACTTCGGGTTTTCTACAACCGAACATTAAAAATTCCCATCTCGCCTCATAACCATGGGCACGGCTTTCGAAAGATATTACCTCGCAGGTGTCCCAACTTAGCCCATTATAAGCTCTCATGGTCAACGAAGGATATTCTTCTACCGGAAGACCCGATCAATCTCGAATCCGGACTACAAGACATTTCGACAAAGAATAAAACAAGACCAAAGAAGCCGCCGACAGCCGACAAACCCGATAGGAGCTGCACATATCTCGCTCTCGTGGCACATCCGGATGAACACTACGACGGCAACCGAAGATGCCCCAAGTTGCCTCTGTGGTGGCACCGCAGTGGTTTAGTTTGGACCAACGCCGAGGAGCATTGGCCCGGGGTTAAATAAAGATGACGCTGGCTCGCGAAACCCGGGGTAAAAGGCTTAGGTGGCAAATGGTAAAACCAAAGTTGGGCCTTGCTGACAAGTCTTATTCAAAGCGAACTGTCAAGGGGTCCCATAAATCACCCAACCGTAAGAAACGCAAAATCAAGGAACATAACACCGGTATGACGGAAACTAGGTGGCAAGAGGAACAAAACACTGCATAAGGCCGAGCCTTCCACCCTTTACCAACTATATAGATGCATTAATTATAGCAGATATATATTGTGATATCCCCAATAAGTAAACATGTTCCAAAAAGGAACAACATCTCCATGTTCCAACAAGGAACAAACTTCAGCTTCACTCGCAACTAGCAACGCTTATAAGAGGGCCGAAAAGCGGTAACATAGCCAATCAACGGTTGCTAGGAAAGGATGGTTAGGGCTGACATGGCAATATGGGTGGCATGATATAGCAAGTGGTAGGTACCACAGCATAGGCATAGCAAAAGAGCGAGCAACTAGCATAGCAAAGATAGAAGTGATTTCGAGGGTATGGTCATCTTGCCTCGCAATGTTCTCAGAGTTGTCGAAAGCTTGATCCTCGTAGCGTTCTCAACAGGTTCCTCGCTCACGCATCGCCTCCCGCTCTACCCAAAGCAAGAACACAAACAAAGGAACCACAATAAATCACGGTGCAATGCACAATCAACATGATGCAAAACATGACATGATATGCGAGATGTGATATGCAATGCGATGCGCGCCCGGAAGGAAAATGATGAACTAGGCATCAACTTGGCAAACCAAGTATGCCACTGAAAGATGAGATGATTTCGTTGAAATCGAT